>CAWUFW010008333.1:600000-901622 GCA_963921515.1 Calotriton arnoldi | reverse complement strand
TTCTGGACGTCGTTATCAAACAACACATATGCTGAATAAAGCAACTTTCTTTTCTCTAGTGCTCATGCTTCAGATGTACATGTTGTTGGTGCAGCTAACCATGCCCTTGCTGCAGTGATGGTGATATCTGGTCTCATGATTATGAAGTGTTACTGTGCAGGAACCCATGTGGTACAGGGGGAATGTGTCCTATCATGTGGTGTATCCATGTCATCAATAGCAGCATCTGAGGGTGTCATGTGTTCAGTATTTGGCAATGGGTTTCCTACTTACATTGGCAATTTCATATCTGTGGCTTCCACCCCTGCACATCTGTTGTGCCTGCCATCGTTGCATTTGTCTACTTCCCTGACCGTGTTGCCATCTCCAGTGGACATGCAGGTTTGGGCATCAATGGGGAGGGACTCATCCGTGTAGTCAGTGCAACATTGCTATACAAGTGTGTTGGATCTGTGCTGATGATTCCGTTGGCACATCCATGACCAGGCTGATGTGATGGGAGCCCTCATTTGGTGCTAATTGTTGATTGTGTGACCAAGTGCTCAGCTGACATGATGGGGCCCTACTGAGGCAACATATGGCACAGCTTTCCTCACACAGGAGTGGAGTCCCCTCATGGCAGTGTGTACACGTGTGACATTGCCTGCGCCCAAGGTGTGTGTTGTATGTGCATGTCTGTGTGTTCACTTCCATTCATCTGCGCATGCTGTGATCCCTAGTGTTGTACCTGTTTGTGATGCTTGCTGACTTGAGCTATGTTCCCCCAAAGTCTTCTCCCTGTGTTCTCTGTGATGTGGGTGCATGGCACATTACTGGTCATCAGGGTGTCACCCATAGGTGTGTTTGCTGTCAGGGCAGAGTTTGTGTGCAGACGCAGATGGGTCACAGTCAGGTTTCCCTTTGGCACTTGTTGTTTGCCCCTGTCATGTGATTTCCAGTTTGTGTTATCTTTCAGTGATTGTGACACGTTGTGTGTGTGACTGCTGGCACTCCTTAGGGTCCGGGCTGCAATGTTGGTTGTTGTCTATGTGTGTTCTTTGTGGGTGACCTTGGCTTCTTCATTGGTGTGTGACTGTGGCTGGGATCCCATTGGTCGGTGTGGTATTGCCGTCATGTCCATGTACAGCGTAGTGTGCAGTGTGTCAGACATTCAGGAGTCTTGTTGAGTGTCCATGTGTGATGTGTTTCTACACCTTGGTTCCCACCCACCACCCTGGAATAGTCATGGGTGCATGTGCAATGTCACCAGTGCATGTGTACTTCACTGCTGCACATTGTTGGAGGTCGAGGGGTGTGGTCTTGAGTGTGTGCAGATGAGAGTTGTTGCCCGGCTAGTCCCCTGCCTCCATGTTGCCCTTGGCTTACTGGCCATGCTGATTGATTTGTGCTTGTGTAGGTGTGATGGTAGTTTGTTGCTCAGGACACCTGACTGTGGTTCACAGTGTGAACGACATTTAGCTTTGTCATCACAGTGGTATTTTTATTCAGCCCAGGGTCACCACATTGTGGGGGCCCTGGGGGTGGTGCTGTGGTGTGTCTGTGACTTGCTGTGTCAGTTGTTGTTCCTACGTGCCTGTGTGACATGTGTGTTTTGTGCTCCCTCTCACCTGTCAATGCCTGCTTGCCCACATAGGGGATTTGGATCCATGAGTTACCTTAGTGTGACAGTGTATGCACATCTGTATGATTGGTATTCAGCTCTCCTCATGTGTTGTGTTGTTGCCTGGGGACACTGGCACCCCCACCCCTCACCTGCTGTGTATGATGACAGTGTTGGTCTGCCTGTTTGTGTTTGTGCATCTGCACCACTGCATTGGCATATCTTGGGTGTGCCATTGGCTGTATGTTGTTTGGTGTGTTTCCCTTGCTGTCCCTGGGACTCCTAGGTCATCGGTCAGCACAGTGATCATGGTTTGTGTGTCCCATTGCTGCCATGGTATGGTATCTGTTCACCTCACATCTGCTGTCTCCACAGGGTATCTGCATTTGTGTGCCCATTGGTGCAAATATGTGGTTCTGCATTCTGATGGTCACTTCTGTCATTGTGTCATTGATGACTGTTGACGGTCTCAGCCCCCATGGGTGTTGTTTGTCTGCACATGGCCAAAGGAATGTTTCATTTGCACTGCAGTATTTGGCTCCCCAATTTATGTTGCAATGGGACACATACACTACTTTGCCACAGATGAGTTTTTGGTTCTGTGACCAGGAATGATCCATGCAGTTTGGCAGTTGCAGCTCTTTCTTTGTCAACAATTACCTTTTGGTCACTGTGATGATGAGGGTGTAGACCCCATTGCCACAATGGTCAAAATGTGCTTCAGCTATGGACCCCACACTTGCCTTTTGGTCACTGTGATGATGGGGGTTTAGACCCCATTGCCACAATGGTCAAAATGTGCTTCAGCTATGGACCCCACACTTGCCTTTTGGTCACTGTGATGATGGGGGTTTAGACCCCATTGCCACAATGGTCAAAATGTGCTTCAGCTATGGACCCCACACTTACCTTTTGGTCACTGTGATGATGGGGGTTTAGGCCCCATTGCCACAATGGTCATGGGCTGCTTAGCATTGTGGGTGCCACACACATATATGTGTGGCACATGTGCTAGGGGGTCACGTTGTATGTTCAAAGTCATGTTCGGTGTTGTAGGCATTTGACACAGCCTACACACGCTTGTCATGGTGGTGGGGGATGTCTTTATCTTGCATTCCCTAGGTTGTGGTGTGCTGGTTGTGTCATGCATTGTCCATCCTATGAGTGGGGGTGGTAGTAGTGGTAGGCATCCTGCCCCCCTGGCTAAGGGTGGTAGTAGTGGTAGGCATCCTGCCCCCTGGCTAAGGGTGGTAGTAGTGGTAGGCATCCTGCCCCCTGGGTGAGGGTGGTAGTAGTGGTAGGCATCCTGCCCCCCTGGCTAAGGGTGGTAGTAGTGGTAGGCATCCTGCCCCCCTGGCTAAGGGTGGTAGTAGTGGTAGGCATCCTGCCCCCTGGCTAAGGGTGGTAGTAGTGGTAGGCATCCTGCCCCCTGGCTAAGGGTGGTTGTAGTGGTAGGCATCCTGCCCCCTGGCTAAGGGTGGTAGTAGTGGTGGGCATCCTGCCCCCCTGGCTAAGGGTGGTAGTAGTGGTAGGCATCCTGCCCCCTGGGTGAGGGTGGTAGTAGTGGTGGGCATCCTGCCCCCCTGGGTGAGGGTGGTAGTAGTGGTAGGCATCCTGCCCCCTGGGTGAGGGTGGTAGTAGTGGTGGGCATCCTGCCCCCTGGCTAAGGGTGGTAGTAGTGGTGGGCATCCTGCCCCCTGGCTAAGGGTGGTAGTAGTGGTAGGCATCCTGCCCCCTGGCTAAGGGTGGTTGTAGTGGTAGGCATCCTGCCCCCTGGCTAAGGGTGGTAGTAGTGGTGGGCATCCTGCCCCCTGGCTAAGGGTGGTAGTAGTGGTAGGCATCCTGCCCCCCTGGGTGAGGGTGGTAGTAGTGGTGGGCATCCTGCCCCCTGGGTGAGGGTGGTAGTAGTGGTAGGCATCCTGCCCCCTGGGTGAGGGTGTTAGTAGTGGTGGGCATCCTGCCCCCTGGCTAAGGGTGGTAGTAGTGGTGGGCATCCTGCCCCCTGGCTAAGGGTGGTAGTAGTGGTAGGCATCCTGCCCCCCTGGGTGAGGGTGGTAGTAGTGGTAGGCATCCTGCCCCCTGGCTAAGGGTGGTTGTAGTGGTAGGCATCCTGCCCCCTGGCTAAGGGTGGTAGTAGTGGTAGGCATCCTGCCCCCTGGGTGAGGGTGGTAGTAGTGGTAGGCATCCTGCCCCCTGGCTAAGGGTGGTTGTAGTGGTAGGCATCCTGCCCCCTGGCTAAGGGTGGTAGTAGTGGTAGGCATCCTGCCCCCTGGGTGAGGGTGGTAGTAGTGGTGGGCATCCTGCCCCCTGGCTAAGGGTGGTAGTAGTGGTGGGCATCCTGCCCCCCTGGGTGAGGGTGGTAGTAGTGGTAGGCATCCTGCCCCCTGGCTAAGGGTGGTTGTAGTGGTAGGCATCCTGCCCCCTGGCTAAGGGTGGTAGTAGTGGTGGGCATCCTGCCCCCCTGGGTGAGGGTGGTAGTAGTGGTAGGCATCCTGCCCCCTGGGTGAGGGTGGTAGTAGTGGTGGGCATCCTGCCCCCTGGCTAAGGGTGGTAGTAGTGGTGGGCATCCTGCCCCCTGGCTAAGGGTGGTAGTAGTGGTAGGCATCCTGCCCCCTGGGTGAGGGTGGTAGTAGTGGTAGGCATCCTGCCCCCTGGCTAAGGGTGGTTGTAGTGGTAGGCATCCTGCCCCCTGGCTAAGGGTGGTAGTAGTGGTAGGCATCCTGCCCTCCTGGGTGAGGGTGGTAGTAGTGGTGGGCATCCTGCCCCCTGGCTAAGGGTGGTAGTAGTGGTGGGCATCCTGCCCCCTGGCTAAGGGTGGTAGTAGTGGTAGGCATCCTGCCCCCCTGGGTGAGGGTGGTAGTAGTGGTAGGCATCCTGCCCCCTGGCTAAGGGTGGTAGTAGTGGTGGGCATCCTGCCCCCCTGGGTGAGGGTGGTAGTAGTGGTAGGCATCCTGCCCCCTGGCTAAGGGTGGTTGTAGTGGTAGGCATCCTGCCCCCTGGCTAAGGGTGGTAGTAGTGGTGGGCATCCTGCCCCCTGGGTGAGGGTGGTAGTAGTGGTAGGCATCCTGCCCCCTGGGTGAGGGTGGTAGTAGTGGTGGGCATCCTGCCCCCTGGCTAAGGGTGGTAGTAGTGGTGGGCATCCTGCCCCCTGGCTAAGGGTGGTAGTAGTGGTAGGCATCCTGCCCCCCTGGGTGAGGGTGGTAGTAGTGGTAGGCATCCTGCCCCCTGGCTAAGGGTGGTTGTAGTGGTAGGCATCCTGCCCCCTGGCTAAGGGTGGTAGTAGTGGTAGGCATCCTGCCCCCTGGGTGAGGGTGGTAGTAGTGGTGGGCATCCTGCCCCCTGGCTAAGGGTGGTAGTAGTGGTGGGCATCCTGCCCCCTGGCTAAGGGTGGTAGTAGTGGTAGGCATCCTGCCCCCCTGGGTGAGGGTGGTAGTAGTGGTAGGCATCCTGCCCCCTGGCTAAGGGTGGTTGTAGTGGTAGGCATCCTGCCCCCTGGCTAAGGGTGGTAGTAGTGGTAGGCATCCTGCCCCCTGGGTGAGGGTGGTAGTAGTGGTGGGCATCCTGCCCCCTGGCTAAGGGTGGTAGTAGTGGTGGGCATCCTGCCCCCTGGCTAAGGGTGGTAGTAGTGGTAGGCATCCTGCCCCCTGGCTAAGGGTGGTAGTAGTGGTAGGCATCCTGCCCCCCTGGCTAAGGGTGGTAGTAGTGGTAGGCATCCTGCCCCCTGGCTAAGGGTGGTAGTAGTGGTAGGCATCCAGCCCCCTGGGTTGGGGTGGTGGCGCGCATTCAGGCCCCTGTGTGCATATGTGGCATTGGTGATGGGCATCCCGCCCCTATGGTGCTGCTGTTGCTGGTGTAAGTATATTCAGATTCCCAGTGTATGTGTGTGATGTGTCGTGTACGTGTTGTATGTGTTTTGTGGTTGGTGTCTGACTTACCTTCTGCGCCGTACGCGTCCGTGCCTGTTCCGGTAGTAGATGTAGAATATTGGTATGATCGGGACGATGGGATTCATGGTTGGTTCGTGTCGTTCGTCCTTCTCGTTGCTTCGCGTCGTCCTCGTCGCTTCGCTTCGTCCTCGTCGCTTCGCGTCGTCCTCGTCGGTGCCGTGTTCGTCTCGTAGCCGTGGATCGTGTTGTGGCGCGATTCGGAGCTTATGTGCGCCTCTCCCGGATGCTTTGACGTGCCGTGCGTAGCGACGGGTTCGGCGCGTACGGGAAGCGCATCGTCCTTGTCCGGCCGGACGGGGCTGCATTTTCCCTTCCGTGCGACTCGATTCGGCGTTTCCGGATTCGCCTCGGTCGGAGAACAGGACCTGGTTTGGGTGAGTACGGCTCGGCCGGAATTTTTGCTGTTGTGCGCATCGTACTTGCTCGTTCGGTGTGCTGTACGGATCGGTCGGGAAACTGGCTTTCGCATGGCTTTTTTCCCGACCGAATGGTATTGGGTGCGCCTCCGACCGAGATCGGAATCGACCCCTTTATTTTATTCAATTTTGCACATGGTAACACTATTGGACAACTAAGGCGTTACAGTGAACAAGAACAGATTCTTTTGATCTCAGGTTTAGTGGTAAAGCAATATGGAATTGTTGATTATATGTGGTATTGGTAATGTATGAAATCGGGTATTTATACTGGTATGAGCATTCATGAATTTTTATACCAGCCAATATGTATGTATTTATAACAAACAGGATTTATCCAGTTATTTATCATTTATTTGTATACATATTTATATATATTTATTTATTTATATATTTATATGTTTTAATAATGTGATTATATAAAATAGACTTAGGTCTTGTTTAAAAACAAAAATTGCATTTCCACACGCTGCAATTCTTCTATGTCCATGAATTTTTAGTGTTACTAATTTATTTATGTATATCACTTTAAGCACTAAGTCACGTGTGCATTGACAAATAAAGAAAGAAAAAAATGGCAACTATTTTAACGAACCACTGTGCTATTAGCGCGTCATGTGATCAAGTATATATATATATATATATATTCCCAAAAATCGCCGAACGAGAGAAGAAGTAGGCACTCCAGGCAAGATATAGGATTTCAAAATACTTTATTGCGGCATGTCCGTCCTGACGCGTTTCGGCTGATCCCAGCCTTTCTCAAAGTTACACAGACCAATGGCCAAAGCGAGCTTTAAAACCCTCCATCATTGATATAGATAACATTCTCCAAACGATTTGAGAATATCCGGCGGCAAAATATGTTGACTGGTCTTGTGAGCAATACAGCCAAACTGAATGAGGAATCAGAGTCTGAAGTAAGCTCTGAGGCAGACACTGATAATGACGAATCACGACCAACTGGCAACATTCCCTCTGTAGAAGATGAGCTGTGTTTTTTACGATGGGACAGAAACAGCAGCCTAAGGCCTTCACGGGGACAAGGAAGATCTGTCAGAGGAGGGGGGGGAAGAGGAAGAGGAAGAGCCGTAGGTCGGGAAGAACAAAAAGAACATACAATCAAGAAACCAGGCAACAAGAAGAAATGAACAAGGACAATAATATAAGTATAATTAATTTGTCAGACCTGGTATTAAATTCAGATGAAATGCATATCTTGTCACGCGGCCTCTCTTACTGTGCCCCCCAAGACATGGATTATGTGCAGACTAGAATCGATTGTTTCAAGTTTACACGCAAACATAGACTTGCCAAATATTTTTCAGTAAGCAAACCAACAGAGACCAGGGCTAATGAATGTGTAGAGGACACCAGAGCATTATAAGTTTCTGATTTAGGGGTCTTGAGGGACCTGAACAGTTTGAAAATGGGTGGTACGCAGGAGGTATCTGATAATACATTTTTGAAGGAACAAGGTCTCCGAGTATATGACAAACCCAACACACCCTTTAAACCTCGTTCAACCTTTTTACCCATGGTCCCCAAGGATTCAATAGATTCCTTCAATGAGTTAGTCATCCATGACTTGAAGGAACTATATACAAAACAACTAACCAAAAGTTCCATACAAGCAAGGGACATAGGGTATGGTAAACTAGTGGAAAAGTTGCAAGCAAGGCCTGACATAGTTGTTAGACAGGCGGACAAGGGCGGAAACATTGTCCTGTGGCCCCTTGTTATGTATCAAGAAGAAGCAAAATCACAACTCAGGGACAGGCTATGCTACCGGAGGGTAGACGAGGGTATTTTGCAAAATGTCATTACTAGTTATTGTATGCAGCTAGATCAGTGGAGGTCTGTAGGCCTTATCTCACAACCTGTATATAGATTCCTCAAAATTGATTCTCCTGTGACACCTGTCCTGTACCTTATACCTAAGGTGCACAAGAGCCTGACAAAACCACCAGGTCACCCAATTATATCGGCGATTGGAAGCCTATTCAAAAATACTTCTAGGTTTTTAGATTTCTTTTTACAGGACTTTGTGAAAAATGTGTCATCTTTTACTAAGGACACTGGTGATTTTTTTAAGAAAGGTATACGACACCAATTGGGAGGAGGGTTTCCTTATGATAACTCTAGACGTCTCCTCCCTGTATACCAGTATTTCACACGAAGATGGAATAAGGGCGGTAAAATACTATTTGAGTTCCCGACCCCTAACACGTTACAGGCACACTGAAATGCTAGTTGACATGCTGGGTTGGTGTCTAAAAAATAACATCTGCCTGTTTGGTAAAGATCTATACCAACAGATGAGAGGGGCGGCAATGGGCACCTACTTCGCCCCCAGCTATGCTAATTTGCATATGGGCTGGTGGGAGGAGCAGGTGCTCGCCACACAGTATGCCCGAGAAATGTCTGATAACGTGGTCCTTTGGACCCGTTATATTGATGATCTTTTTATAATCTGGCGAGGTGATTCACAGTCAGCCGAGACATTTATTGAGAGTATTGGCAAAAATTATTTGAGTTTTACATCGAATCTTAGCAAGGAGAAAGTCCAGTTTTTAGATTTAACAGTGTACATTGAGGAAGGTAAAATTAACACTAAAACGTTTCGCAAGGAGACTGCAGGTAACACAATAGTACATGCCCGCAGTTTCCATCCTCCTAAATTGGTGAACAGTATTCCTTACGCTGAAAATTTGAGGATGAGGAGAAACTGTAGCTGCCCTGCCCAATTGTATCAAGCTCAAGAGCAGCTGAATGACAGGTTTGAACAAAGGGGCTATAGCAAGACAGTATTGAAAGCAGCAAGAGATAAAGCCAATGCCAAACCCAGAGAACATTTGTTATTTGCCGATCTTCCACAGTGTAAAGAATCACAAGCACAGGACACAGGAATCGCAATTTCGCTTTGTCACAGGGTACAGCAAACAGCATAAAGAGCTGAGATCCATTATGCAAAAACATTGGCATGTACTACGTGGGGATGGTTTCCTGAGACACAAGTTAGGGGGAGGGCCGTTAATAACATTTCGTAAGGCGAGATCCCTAAGGGAGGCGCTGGTAACAAAGAGCCCTGGAATCCCATTGACTACTTGGCTCAGTGAAAGCAAGGGCTTCAGGAAATGCCATAAGTGTAAGGCGTGCAAATATGGAGAGAACACGACGGAAGTACCCTTACCATTTTCAGATAAAAAGTGGCATATCGTGAAGCCTTTGACATGTAAAAGTCAATTCGTGGTATATGCATTGAGATGCCGCTGTTTTAAATTGTACATAGGTAGCACTATTTTACCAGTACACCAAAGGATCTTACAACACATTAGAGCAATTAAAAACAAGGACCAGGCACACCCTATGGCAAGACATTTCCAACAGTCTCACGATAACAATCTGGAAGATTTGAGATATTTTGTATTAGATCAAGTGCCACAAAGACTGAGAGGGGGTAATAGGGAGAGATGCCTGAGACAGCTTGAATCGAGACATATTGTACGTTTTAACTGTGAGATTCCTAATGGGCATAACACCGAGGAAGAGCTCTATGTACATCTGTGAACATATAAACAGGATAGATGGTGGCAGATCTTTACCAACTGGTAAGAGACAGGAATATAAGTATGATTTTTTAGCTCTCTCATGCACAGACAACTAATTGGTATTATATATTTGAGTACACTCCTTTTTAACATCATGAAATTGTCGCACATTATTTATTCACACAGCACTTTAAATTTTTCATATGGTGGTTGGTTCACTGTGTCGGCAAGTAGAGGGATCGGGCACTGGCCCAACATTATATGAGAGGAACAAACAATTGAATAGAGAATCGATAAAGTTCAATGTGGTTCAATTTGAACATGATCCCTCTCCCACTTTGGGGATTAAATTGTTGGACACTATGCAAACAGAATAGTGACGCAATTAAGGCACAATGTACGGATCACTTTAATTGTTTTACCGACATTGTACAGGAGTAATTTTAATAGCATTTGCTTTTAAAGTATTTTGAGCGGTCCAAATATGGGGTTCGGCAGCCACAACAGCAATATTTAGTAAAGCACTTGCTTGCAAATGCCATACATGTAAATAAACAAGGCATGTAGAGGATCTTGGTAGATATTGCCATAACTCTAGGTGAAATATTTCATTTAAATTTCCTACGCTCATCTGTACAGTTTGTGGGCCACATGGTAAGATGAATTTGCTCAGTCAATGTAGTTTGGGCAGGAATGTAGCACTTGTTATTGGTTTTTGTTATAGACATTGCACTAGAGTATTAAGTATAATTATTTGTTTTTTTAGAGCATTGTGAACGGCCCGGGAAGTTTGGGTCGGATGTTACAAATATGCCGCCAGTTGGGCATGTGCCTGTGATGAATGAAGTGGTGGTTTCAACACTTTTAATATTGCTGGCAATTTTATACCATTTCTTGTTGTAAGGTAATGGAAAATGATTTTGGTAATTTTGTACATATTTGTCAACGCTCTTGTACATATTTTTTAGATAGCAGGGTTTACTGTTTTTACTCTGCCAATGCCATTGTTTGTAAAGGGTTGCACTGTCACTTTTTTCATTCTTGTTCAAACTTTATTCACTTTGATGCACTGTCACTTTAACATTTGAAACTGCTATAAATAGTTAAAAAAATGGTGGCGAAACAGGTTTGACAAAGACTGCTTGTGCAGTTGAAACGCATTACCTGGATCAACGTGGCTTGAAAATAAATCCTTTTTCAGCTAACCCGAGCGTGCAGGAGTCTGTTTCTTATGAGGGAACAGTTGTTTTGCTAAGATATATATATATTTATATATATATATACATATATATATATATATATGTATATATATATATATATATATAAATATGTATATATATATTCCCAAAAATCTCTTCGATGAACGGGAGAAGAAGTAGGCACTCCAGGCAAGATATAGGATTTCAAAATACTTTATTGCGGCATGTCCGTCCTGACGCGTTTCGGCTGATCCAGCCTTTCTCAAAGTTACACAGACCAATGGCCAAAGCAAGCTTTAAAACCCCCCATCATTGATATAGATAACATACTTTCATATTCATTTTGTCTATCTTCACCTTTTACTCACAGCCATGATTTATATTCCACAGGTCAATTTCTTGGGGTTGAATTACATTTATATTTTTTGCTTTTTAATGATTTTGCTCATTTTTCTTTTTTTTTTTACAAACAGGGTTTTTTACTCTTTCCTAAATATATGTATACATATATTTATGTTAAATTCATTGTGCATGGTACTTTGACATGGGAAATCAGAGGTCAGCGAGGAAACAAGGTCTTTGCCCAGTGCCCATATTTGATACTGTCCAATAAATTCATCTATTGATGTAAAATCTTCTAGACACACCTTTGAGACACCCTGATTACAGCTCTCCCTTTCACCCCCACAGTATGTGGATAAATATGAATAAATATGAATAAATACAGATAAATATATAAATGTATGTCCAAGAAATTATCTAAAGGTACATCCAATAAAGCAGAGTATAAACAAATAATAAATATGCATGACCATATAAGTATTCTACTATGTAAGAAAAATTCCAAATACAAAAGCATAAATACTCATTATATACATCAAATTGTACCAAAATGTATATTTTTATCATAAATACCCATATACAAGAGGTTAATAAATAAACCTTTATCTGGCGGGGGAAGATATACATGGGAGAAAATCTATTTAATTTATAAAATCCAAGATAAGGGTCTACAGCCAATCACATTTTGTAGGGAAGCACATTCATTCCTACCTCACAATAAAGTCACATCGTACTGTCTGCAGTCAACCCAAATGAACTTCCATCTCCTCATCTCCATTCAACAAGCAGGGAATTTTGTATGAAGGTCTAAGATATATCTAGATTCCAAACGTCTAAGATTCATCATCGTGTTTCCTCCTTTTAGATTGTTATTAATTCTGTCTACTGCAAAGTAATTTAATAATCCTGGATCACTCTCGTGTTGAACATAAAAATGTCCTGCCACTGAGTAACTGAAATCATGATTCCTAATTGCTTGCTGATGTTTCAATATGCGCTTCTTCGGTGGGAAGATTGTACTACCTACATACATTAGAGAACATGGGCAAGACAACACATACACGCAGTGATCTGTATTGCAATTGTAGAATCCGTTCACCCTTCTCTTTTGACCATCTGAAGACAAATGCTCTGAGACATTTCTCACCATCCTACAGGCCTTGCAATGATTACATTTGAACAATCCTTTGGTGGTAGATAGCCAAGTGTCCTGTTTACGGCTTCGAGTGAAATAGCTATGAGTCAAATTGTCTCCCAATGTCCTGCCTTTTCTATATGTAATCGGAGGTGATCTTGTCATATCTTTTCCTATTGCCATGCCACCCTTCACTATCTGCCAGTGCTTTTTATTATCTGGTACACTTTGGGAGACATTGAATTAAAACAGATGATGAATCTAGTGACCGGAGTATCCTTTTTCGGCCAAATATCAGGATAAAGTAGCTGATTCCTGGTGATATTCTTGGATTTCAGCTTGGCCATATTTAGTGTTTTAGAACTATATCCTCTCTTTAAAAATATGCCTTTCATTTTTACCAGTTGGTTGTAATACTCTTGATCCTGACTGCAGATTCTTTTCAATCTGAGTGTTCCCCCAAAGGGGATACTTTCTTTAAGTTTTTTGGGATGTTGACTTTTGAAGTGCAAAGTGCTATTTCTTGCTGTCACTGTTGTATTTATTTTGCCTTCCCTCACTTGAAGCAAAATGTCTAAAAAGATAATCTCACTGAAGCTCATGTACTCTGCAAATTAAAAGGATTATTATTCAGAATTCTTATGTACTCTTCTGCCTTAGACTCAGACCCATTCCATAATGAAAATAAATCATCAATGTACCGGGTCCAAATCAAGATATTCTGCACATACTCTGAATTTTCCTCAGACCAGGCCACCTGCTTCTCCTACCAGCACATCACCAAATTGGCAAAGCTGGGGGCCAAGCAGGTGCCCATGGCAGCCCCCATCTTTTGTCTATACATAATCCCATTGTGCATGAAGATGTTATCCTTCAGACAGATTCACATCACACCAATAAGCAAGCGATTATGTTCAAGAAAGCACGCTGGCCTGTTTTTCAAAAAGTATTCACAAGCATGCACCACAAATTCATGTTCAATGGAAGCATATAAGGCAGTCACATCCAATGTTATCATGATGTATAATCATAAACAAAAAATCATAATAATGAAGAAACAATGATTCACCAGGAAAACATTTAATCTTCCTCAGAACAAACAATAAATGGTTAGCAGAAGCAAGGATTTACTAATATAGATATGTGAAATAAAATGTCAAATTCGTCAGCTTTTAATGTATTCTAAACCAATCATAATGGGTAACGCATTAAATTATCACAAGTTTGGGCTTATAAATGAAAAGCTTTTAAATGTACTTCAGTGTTTCTAAGAGTTAAACTTAATTTATTCTTACATGTTCAGAACGTAACTTCATGTTCACAATGTTTTTGCTATGATTACAGTTATACCTGGCATCCTTGGTGTGGTATTCCACCTACATTTTTGTCTTCAACACTCATGTTTTGCTGATTTTGTTTTTGCTGGACCTAGGAACTCTGAGCACTTAACATTGCTAACCTGTGCTAAAGTGCTTGTGATCTCTCCTTAAAACATGATAGACCTGGCTTGGACCCTATTGGCATATTACATTTACTTGTAGGTCCCTTCTAAAGTGGCAATACATGAACCTAGGGCCTGTAAATTAAATGCTACTAGTGGGTTGTGCCATTCCCTTAAGTAGACCTTGAAACATGTCTCAGGTCTGCCATTGCAACCTGTGTTTTCAGTTTTAAACAGCAAAACCTTTCTTTTTAATACATAGATGTCAACCCTAGGATAGGCCTTGGAGAGCCCAGGGGACAGTGCATTTAAAAAAATGGACCTGTACTTTTATGTTTTTAATGTCCGGGTAGTGAAAAAATCTTACATCAGTTAGGCCCTGAACCGCAAGTTTTGCCCCTCAGGTCCTGAACCCTTGGTGTGCCCCCGGTGAAGCTGATTTGAAGTTTTTGGTGTCTTCAAGACCGCAAATGGGCCCATTGGTGTCAAAACCTTGTCACTCGCACTGCCCGCCAACGCAAAGTTACATCAACCCAACCCTTCGCCCTACAGGATTACCCGCTCGTTAGGAGTGTCATCACATGCTCCGGCCTGACCGTTCGTGACGATAGCTTGGGTCTTTGCGCTACAGTGCTGACAATCTGCAACATCAGGCCTGCTCTTCGTGCTACATCAATGACCGTCTGTGAGGCTTCCCTGCTCCTTGTGGCCCCCTCTACCGTGAAACTGACTCTTTGCCCTGGACTGGGAAGGTAACTTTTCAGCTGGACTAACCTGGTTCCTGTATCCCACCTGCGTTTCATTGCAGTCGGCCTGAACTTGTGGATTTCTCCCGATCTTATACGACCAGACAGCCGCGAGTGGCTCTTTGGGCTTTTTGGTGATATTTTCACTTAAAGCTATAAAACTGCATATCTCCGGTTCTATAGATTGGATTTTTATTGTTTTGGTCTTGATTTATTTGTTTAAATTTCTTTTTTTTTATTTTTGTGGTTTGACAGAGGCATCACACATGCATATACTTCATCTTTAATCAGGCTTCAAAACATGTATTCTCCAGTTCCCTCCTGCTGAGCAGTGTTACATTACGTAGGTGCTGGCGTTTTCCAAAATTATCACTACGCAAGAATCTATTACTAGGTAATACCCAGTAGATAGGAAAGGTTGCTATGTTCACCACTGTTAACTCTCGCAACTATGTGTGGTATACCAGGAGGGGAAGAGGAAGGGTGGAGGGGAAAGAAAGGGGGAAAGGCGGGGTCGGAGTATAAACAGTGTAAACTTTCACCCAACTCAGATCTCAGTCACTCCCCAATGCTGCTATTTCACCCACAGCTTCGCTCAATGATGACGTCTACCTTTCCCAGCAAGTGTTGTGTTTCATAAGCACATGTGAGGGGCCCTGAAACAGATGGAGGTTCAATGATCTATCCACTGGCTCCACTGAGTGTCCCCGCTACACTTTGTAACATGTCACTACAGGTGTTGTGTTGGGCTCTGTGGTGATTGTCTGAGGTTCATCCTCTGGTTGCCAGTTGTTGCAGAGGTCCTAGAAGATCACATCCCATGCAGCCGCCATCGGGAGCTTGTGAAGTCCAAGGGTGTCCTCGCAGTGCAAGGCAACGCTCTCTGCTTGTGCCCAGTTTGTTAACGATTGGAGCCACGCTGGCATGGGTGGGGGCTCTGGCCATTTCCAGTGCCTGGTAATCATGTACTTAGCCGCAATTAATCTCACGTCTATGTGTCAGGTTTGCTGAGTGCGAGCGGTGCGAACGGCCAGCGAACTACAGTTATGGCCGGCTCCCACTTTTGCACATGCGCAGAAGGCAACAGTGGCGCTTAAGACCCGGCCACTCCCAGGCAGAGACGCTTTGCGTTCTTGCTTCGGGAAGGTATAGTCTGCTTCCGGGATCTCACCTGCACTTCCGGGTCGTCGCGTCTCCTCCCGGGTTCACTCTGTCTTCGCGGCGTCCTGCTTCTCGACGTTCCGGCTCCTGACTCTGCTCTTGCACTCTGGATCCTCACTACAACCGTGGTAGGCTCCTGACCCTTGGGGTGTCTTCTCAGCTTTCTTGCCTTCACCGCGGTAGGCTTCTGACCCCCCTAGGAGGTTTCCTGCTTTCCTAAAAGTAAAGTACATAGAACTAGCTGCATTGTGCTTCTATAATATACAGCGCTTGCTCGCTGTTTCCTATTTTTATAATAATTTCGCCCTTATACTTATCTGATAGAAGCTACTGGTTCATGGAGGTCTGATTTTCTTTATTAATTTACGTTAATTCCTGAAGAAAGAAAGAAATAGATTAGATACCCTGCTGTTAAGGAGAATAATGTTTTTGGGCGTGACAGAGAACCAGTGATCCTTGAGCTGTTATTGCATGTTTTTAAGATATCTACACACTGTTGTTTACTCCATCTACCAAGACACATGGAAGAAGGGAGTTTTTCAGCGAATTCTTTGCTTGACTGCCTCTGTCTCAGGTTGGGGTGCGACGTGGAACCTTTGTGTTTTCCTCCTTGTTTTTTCTCCCTTCTTCCCCGGGTTACTGTTAGTACTTTGACTAAGCTGGTTGCAATAGATGACATGGGGAAGTTGAGGATCTTTTTATCATTTGCATGACGTTCCTGTGGAAACGTGAGTATTTCTGACAGAACATGAAGCCTTAACAATAAACTTACATTCCGCCCGAACGTCATGGAAATGAGCCAGGTAACACTCACAGACTTAGCCCACATGTTGGGTAGTTTACAGAAGGAAACCCAGGCCTTGTCGGCACGGGTGGATACCCTACAAAGAGGCATGAGAGCAGAATCTAGTTTGGGTATGATGCCAGGGACTCAGTTTCCGCCCTCCTCCTAGTCTCCTGGTACTAATGTTCCAGTTATACAAGTTACAACACCTAAGTCTATTCCGTTGGCCCCTCCCGAACGTTTTATGGGGGATCCCACCAAATTTGTGGGTTTTATTAGTCAATGCCAACTTCACTTTATGTGTAAAGCTGCTTGCTTCCCGACAGACCAAGCTAAGGTGGCTTTTTTCATTTCATATCTGGGGGGGGTCTGCTGCCAATTGGTCCATACCCCTCATAGAAAGAAATGACCCTTTGTTGCTAAATTACCCCGCTTTCAAGGGTGAACTCAAAAAGCTTTTTGACAGGCATTCCTTCATGCAGTCAGTAGATACTGAGCTATTAATTCAGAAACAGGGGACAAAGGACTTGACAACATATATATCCACCTTTAATAGACTGGTAGCGGAGGCTGGATGGCCTGAAGAAAAACGTAGTGCCTTGCTCTCCAGAGGTCTGATAGATGATTTAAAAGATCTCCTAGCACAAGTGGTTGATCCTCCTGAGTCCTGTACCGACCTAATAGATCTGGTTGTCAAGCTAGATCACAGAATTAGTGAGAGGAAAAGAGAAAGGGGGAAGTCAGAAGGCCGCATTTTTGTTTATAAGGAGAAAAAACCCGATCCGGAAAAATCCATAGAAGACCCAGAACCTATGCAGATTGGAAGCATTAGGGGGCCCCTTAGCGAAGAAGAGAGGCAGAAAATACGTAACAAAAGACTGTGTTTATATTGTGGAAAGCAAGGCCATTTCCTCAGGGAATGCCCTGTGAAGCCAAAGCAGAGGAAACCTTCGGAAAACTAGAGAGCCTGAAGTCTTATGAGACAAAGACTTTGGGTAGTTCCGGGCTGACTGTCTCACAAGCAGAAGCAAGTTTGTCTTCCCCGTGCCGTTTCTTCCTCTCCTCTCGTTTGATATGGGGACAACAGGTTATGGATATCCAAATAATGGTGGATTCCGGTGCCACTGGCAACTTTATGGACTTAAAATGGGCACATAGTAAAAACATTCCTCGTGTGGCTAAACCCTCATGGGAGGAAGTCACAACCATAGACAGCAGTACTCTTAAGTCTGGGCCTATTACACATGTTACTGCTGATTTTACATTGATTATTGAGGAGAAACATCAAGAGAAAATTGCCTTTGATCTTATTCAGTCTCCTCAGTTTCATGCCATACTGGGGCTGCCTTGGTTATGGCAACACAGTCCCTTTATTAATTGGAAAGGGGTGACATTAGCCTTCTATCCTGATACTTGTAAGGATCATGTGTTTTGTAGTTCTGATACCCCTAGGAAAGCAGTAGTACTCACTAGTTCTGAAGTTTCTGATTTGCCTGTCAACTATCACAATTTGTAGAAGGTTTTCGATGTAGAAAAGGCCACTAGTCTTCCACCCCACAGACATTATGACTGTAGAATTGATCTATTACCTGGTGCTCACATACCTTGCAGCACAATATACGCTCTGACAGAGAAAGAGAATGTGTATCTGTGAGATTATTTGGACGAAATGCTTAGGATTGGTTTCATTCGCCCTTCTCGATCACCAGCATCCTCGTCTCTTTTCTTTATACCCAAACGATAAGGGGTCTCAGATGCAGTATAGATTACAGAGCGCTCTACAATGTTACAATCAAGAACCGGTATCCTCCTAGGGGGGCAAGATGGCTGCTGACTGACCTTGATGAGAGTTACTGCGGCTTCTCTCCCTCTGCGTTTTCTTAGGATGCTGCGATAAGAGGACGCTAAAATCACCCCGTCTTTGTTGCACCTACCTTTGCAATGATATGAGGCTGTTGGGTATCGGGTGCCATCTGAAAGCCAGGTCTTTTGCCAATATTTTCTATTTGCTACCTCAAAATTCCTGGCGCTTTCCTGGCGTGCTCTGGGAGTGTTGCTGGTACTCCGAGCGGATTAAGGCCCCGAAAATGGAGAAGGCGGAAAAAGGCGGCTAAAGCCGCAAACAAAGACTCTTTGAACTCATCCTTCGGCACAGGGGGGGCCGTCGGAGCTCCCGGTGCCCCCAATTCCAAAGCTCCTGTGTCCTCGCGGGGGCCGAACCCAGCGCAGCGAGGTGGTCTGGCGAAAAATGCTGATGGCAGTGGGAAGGACGTCGGTGCTGCTGGTGGGACCCGGCTACGTGCGGCGGCGGCCGCGGAGGGAACACTGCGACAGCCGACGGTGGTTGAAGCCTTCTCCATGTCCTCACCTTCGGCCCCCGATGCCCCGGCTAAAAACACAAAGGAGAGCGCTCCCCGCTTGACCGAGACAGGACCAGCAGAGACAGGGGAAGCCATTCAGCCCTACGTGGGAACTGTGCTGCATCAACAACCCGGACCGGAACAGGGCTTACAGGGGGATTTGGCTCAGCAAGCGGAACACACAGAACACACAGAACCTTCACCATCACTTCTCTTAGAGACTACGGGTGAGCGGGCTGACAATGCTGTGACTGCAATAGAAGGTGGAAACTCAACGGAATCTTTGGGTTCATTGGGAATTGGTGCTAAGAACGGGGTGAGACTGAAAAAGTAAGTAGCAATGGCATTATCTGCACTATCAGCACTGCTGTAAAGGAAGGGGTATGCCTCACTGTACTTGCTAATAATACCGCAGATCATAATTCAAAATAAACCCCACAGCGCCACAAGATGACGCATGGATCTCCCGACGGGGACAAGTTCTACTCGCTCAATGATGACTCTGAGTCCCCGGCATTTAGTGACTTTAATACCTCTGAAGAAACCGACTCGGGGGAATCCTCCACCGTGCAAAAAGGGTGCCGTAGCAAGTCAATGCTGCAGAAGCGCAGAGTAAGGGCTAGAGCAAGTCCTGGTAAAACTGACTTGGCAACGGCACGTAAATTTGAGTGGGATTACTCGGCTACTAGCATGATTTATGAGAATGATGGGCAAGCGGGATCTGCTGGTCCAGCTATGCCTCCTGGTCCCTCTGTTCCACCCTCACTGGACTTAGTGTACTCTACCCTAAAAAAATGCAGGGGGAGGCCACATTGGAAAGTAGGAGGTCGCTTCAAACAACTAAAAAATTGCAGGCCTCCATCCGCAAAGTAAATAAATTATGCACTGAAATGGCCGAAAGGGTCACCCATGTGGAGGACAGAACTGTTGCTTTAGAGGAAGAGGTCGATAAATTACAGGGATTTAAGGGGCAGCAGGAAAAGCAAGCAATGGACATGTGCTGGAAACCTGATGATTTCGAGAATCGGCAACGGAGAAACAATGTCCGATTATTAGGGATTGCCGAAAATGCTGAAGGGGGAAATATAATGCCCTTTGTTGTATCCTTGCTAAAAGGAGCCTTTCCGGATCTTGCCCAATGGAATTGGGATATGGAGGTTCAGCGGGTCCATCGCTTCCCAATGGTGCAGTGGAGTAGTAACCCAGCCAGGCAAGAGGAGCGCCCTAGAGCTATCCTGATTTATATCGGGAACTTTCTGCTTCGACAAGCCATAATTGATAAGGCAAGACCAGATGCCAAGCGGACCTATGACGGACACACCTTTTTCGCGCGCCCAGACTTTTGTCACGCCACGGTGGAGCGCAGGTGGAGACTCCGCCAGCTGATAACTGCGTTTCAGGGGCTGGGTTGTGAGGCGTACTTGTTATTTCCTGCTCGCCTTAAGGTTACTGATAATGGGCGGATTCGAATGTTTTCCTCTGAAGTTAAAGCACAAGAATTTATGACAGAGTTGAAGGAGGCAAAAGGGAGGGGAGAAGCAGCCCGCTAGCTGTAAGGGGGCTTGATGGCTGAATGACTGATCTTTGATCATTGCTTTTGTATTTCATCTGTTAAACTGCTTGGGGGTTCCTTTTCGGTGGTGGTATCTGTTTTGGGGGATTTCTTAAAAAAAAAAAGAGAGCGAAAAAAAAAGGGCTAATACAGCTCTTACTCGTTATAAAATGCTTACCAATGGCTATCATGTGGTGTGGGTGGGGGATAGCGTTATTTAGGGGCAGAGGGGGAGAAGCGACAGCGGTAACTCAAAATAAGAGATCGGTTGCCACACATAGGTCATGATTGACCTATTTGCCTGTATGGGTTGTAGGGGGGGTGGGGGAGGAGGGTGGTCTGGTTCAAGGGGGTACTTGGGGATCCGGGGGGTAGGTCACAGCACAACGTATGAGGAAACACGGGGTTAAAGGTCGCAGAAAGTGTAGAGAATGGTTTTCTTTTGAAAGGGGAGTGGAGGATACGGTGGTATTAAAGGGAAGGGGGGAAAATATATATATATTTCTACGCTGAAGGAAAGCTACCCAAAATTGCTTTATGAATCAATATTTGTGGGCTTAACAATCAAGCCAAGCGGCTAAGGGCGGCAATTATTCTGAAGACAATGCGAGCTGATATCCTATGTGTTCAAGAGACCCACATAGAGGGTACCAGAGGAGGAATTCTTGAACAACTTGGGTTTAAACTATTGATGGCTACTAAGCAAGGTACTAAAACCAGAGGGGTCGCTACTCTTACCCGAAGGAAAGATATAATTGTTCAAAGGAAACTTTCAGATAGGTGGGGACGGTGGGTATTAGTGAATGTGTGTTTGCTGGGGAGCCATTCACTTTGTGTTCGGTGTATGGCTCAACCGCAGATGACCCAGAGGTATTGGAGTTCTTGGATGATGAGTTAGCCAAATGGCCTACCCCACTAATAATATGTGGTGATTTCAACATTAATGGGCTTGGAGGACTTTGGGGAAATGCTGGTGATATATATTCTGGGCGTAAGAGAAAAGTCTTTAAGGCACTTACTAATATGGTAAGCAATCACGGACTCATAGACCTATGGCATCATCTAAACATAAAAGATCCCGGTAGTACGTTTTTTTCTGCCCCTCACAAGGCGGTTTATAGACTTGATTATTTCTTTGTCTCACAATCTTTAGTGCATCGGGTTAGAATAGAGAAACACCCTAGGATATTATCGGATCATAATCCTCTAGTCCTTACAGTGGCTTTCTCAAATGGGGAGAAAGGTGAGCGGATATGGACTTTTGAAAGGGGGCTCCTAATAGACTCTGAATATGTTCTCCATATGAAGGGGTGGATTAAGGCGTTCTGGGATATAAATAGACACAGTGCTAGTGCTGGTGCA
Source organism: Calotriton arnoldi (assembly GCA_963921515.1). NCBI lineage: Eukaryota > Metazoa > Chordata > Amphibia > Caudata > Salamandridae > Calotriton > Calotriton arnoldi. The sequence continues at coordinate 880,026 of CAWUFW010008333.1, read as the reverse complement.
GTGTGGGACGCTTTTAAGGCGGGGGCCAGAGGGGAGACACTCAGTTTTAGCCTACATCGACAGAAGAGGGAGGCGCAACGTGAGGAAACGCTCTATTAAAACCTAGCTAGGATTGAAGAGGAGCTGGCAACTGCGGTGAACGCAGGTCTATTAATTGATGATACTCTGCTTCGGCTAGCCTGGGCCAAGGCAGAAATCGGAGATCGGGCCGCCGCTAAGGCAGCGGAATGTTTCTTAGCTAAAAGAGAGCATTGCCACAAATTTAGTGAGCGGGTTGGGCACACGTTGGCAGTTAGACTCAGACAAAGGAGTGCTGCGAGTGAGATAAATGAGATCACAGATGACTGTGGAAACCTAGTTATAGATCCACCTGGGATTCAGGAAGTGTTTCGACAATTTTACCAACGACTATATGGCGAGGAACATCAGGTGCGGCAGAACTTAATTCAGGGGTATCTTAATAGCACTCCATTGCAGAGTATTGATTCTGAGGATAGTGAGATGCTGGAGGTTATATTGACACAGGATGAGATTTATGGTGCATTGAGGAATCTTCCCTCAGGCAAGGCTGCTGGACCTGACCAGATTCCCCTGGAGTTTTATAAAACCTTCCTGGATGTAATTGGACCCGACCTGGTTGATACGATCTGTCGCGCACAAACCGTGAACTCGGTTCCCGATTCTTGGGCAGGAGCCGATATTATAATATTTCTAAAAAAGGGCAAGCCGCCTCGGGAACCTGGATCATATCGACCAATTACGCTCATAAACTCTGACGCTAAGATTCTGTCCAAAGCTCTCGCGACCAGATTAAACACCATCATAGGGAAAGCAATTCACCCATGCCAGCATGGGTTTATACCAGGGAGGGGGACTACCCAGCATATACGTCGGGTAATAACCCTGTTCGATGCAGCTGAAGTCTCAGGGGACCCTATGGCTTTGCTGCTTTTGGATGCAGAGAAAGCCTTTGATAGGGTCTCCTGGGATTATCTATGGGAAGCAATGAAATGGTTTGGTATCGGACAGGGGTTTATTAAAGCCATTCGCACTATGTATAGAGCACCAACTGCTCGGTTGAGAATAAATGGGAAATACACTGTGCCTTTTGTGTTCAAACGGGGCACCAGGCAGGGTTGCCCGTGTTCACCCCTTTTATTTGCTATATATATATAGATCCTTTAATCCGGCGGCTGGATGCCTCCCGGGATATTGAGCCTATTATTTACCATGGGTTAGCAACAAAAGTCCTTGCGTTTGCGGACGATGTCGCTTTAGTCACCCCCAACCCACTAGCAGCACTAGCTGCAGTCGAGGAGACAGCTGAAGCATTTGGTGGGATTTCCGGATATGCCCTAAACAGGCAGAAGACCCAGATAGGAAAGATATCTCTGACCCGCGGGTGACAGATTCAGCGGTTCACTTGGGTATTGATATAACCTCTGAATTGAGTGATCTGGTGGTTATAAATATTGATCCTGTAATCCGGAAGGCTAAAAAAGACTTTGATAAATTTCACAATTTGCATCTGTCACTGGTGGGCCGCTGCAATGTGGTTAAAATGATATTCTAACCAAAAATACTCTATTTGTTGAGGGCAATACCCCTAGAATATGGGAAGCAATGGTTTACTGCACACAGTAAAACTAGGAGGGCTTTACGGTATATGACACTGCCCCAGGAAAGAGGTGGTTGGGCGGTTCCGGATTTTAAACTCTATTATTGGGCTGCGGCTCTTCAATATATGTGTGGGTTGTTTGGTGGGCGATCTGAAGGTCCAAGCGCTGAAGATCGATTGCCAGATGTATATAGGTTACTGGTGGGGGAGGACGCAGTGAACTGCTTTATGAAATTCAGTGAGCCTAGCTATTTTAAAAGAACAAGGTTCAAAACTATGCAGGCAGCCTTTAAATTCTGGGCTGCCCTTAAGAAGAAGACGGGACTTGGCAGAGTGAACTTTTATACCCAGTTGTTTGGAAACCCCACGCTGCCAGAAATATTCTCTGATCAAATCATGGCGGAGTGGGCGGGGCGGGGTCTTCTGAAAGTCGGGGACTTAATGAGTTCTGAGGGAATCTATCAATTTAAGGATATTCAGGATAAGTTTGGTATTGGCACTAGGAACTTCTTTAAATATCTCCAGCTTAGAAGTTTCTTGAGCAAAAAGATGGGCGGGCTTAATGGCTTTGGTAAAGTTAAAACCATAGACGCTATAAGAAGCAGTGAGGGCTGCACCATTAAAAGAATTTATTTTGAACTTACATCACTCAAGCAGGACGATCTAGAAAAGCACGGCGAAAAATAGAAAGATAGGCTGGGCATCGATTCGGATAACTTTCTTGAGTCCTTAGAGCTGGGGCAGACCGTTTTATGCTCTGCTGGGCTTCAGGCTCAGCACTACAAGACAATTTTCTCGCTTTACTACACCCCGGCTAGGATAGCACAGTGGGGCGGGCAGGAGGGAACCAGGTGTTACCGGTGTGATTTTCCAAGCACAGATTTAGTTCATATGCTCTCCACCTGTCTGCGTCTTAATATGCTAAAATGCTCAATTAGGACATTTTGTGAACATACTCTGGACCTTAAAGTTAAGTTAACTCCAGCCTTAATGCTCCTTGGGGTTGATAACAGCCAGGGGCAAGCTATGTCTCACCGTTTTCTTTTTCTTGCTATGGCAGTTTTGCGAATCTGTATTGCTTCAGCCTGGCTTGATCAAGCAGCTCCAACCTTTCAGCATTGGCTTGCCAGGCTACTCGCTGTATTTAATGTGGAGAGGGGAATTTACGAAAGGAAGGGCAAGAGAGGGAAAACTCTAGGCAGACATATATGGGCACCTATTTATAGCTGGAAGGAATCGCAGTTTTATAATGGGACCTAGATATTTGAATAAGACTGGTATGTTACCATCGCCGTGATATTTCCCCTCTGTTTATTTTTATTTTTTGCAGGAATTTTATACTATAGAATAACTGTTAGAGCTTCCTTTCAGCAGTGGACAACTCTCAGCTTACTTATTTTTTCTCTTCCCAATTAGAGCTAATTTAAAAAGTGTGTAAAAGAAAGTGTTTATTTTGCAAATTTCATATATAAAAGAAGGAATGATTAATCCTCATACGTTAACGAAATGTATGTACATAATTGGTGCTGTTTATACATGAAAAACTGCAATAAAAATATATTTTTTAAAAAGAACCGGTATCCTCTTCCACTGATTTCCTCCCTCCTTGATCAATTGAAGAGCGCCAAAATATTCACTAAATTAGATCTGCGGGGTGCTTACCATCTGGTGAGAGTCAAGGAGGGGGATGAGTGGAAGGCGGCTTTCTGTACCAAGTTTGGCTTATACGAATATTTAGTAATGCGATTCGGACTCTGTATCGCCCCCTCCTCTTTTCAAATTTTCATCAACGAAGTACTAAAAGACATGTTAGACCTCTTTGTTATTGCTTATATTGACAACATTTTGATTTATTCCCTGTCCACACAAGAACATGAAATCCATGTTAGGATGGTCCTTGAACGTTTGCAAGACAACCACTTATATTGCAAGCTTGAGAAACGTCAATTCCATACCGTTCCGGTGTGCTTCCTCGGGTTCGTTGTGTCCCCCCAAGGAATCAGTATGGATCTACAGAAAGTGGAAGCCATCACATGCTGGCAAGCACCAAAGACTGTCAAAGACATCTAGAGTTTTCTTGGCTTTGCCAATTTTTACAGACGGTTTATTAGTAATTTTTCTGATTTAGCTTCCCCCATCACCAAACTTCTGAAAAAAGGGGTTGAGTTTTTGTGGACCCCTGAGGCTGAAGGGGCCTTCTGTAAACTGAAAGAAGCATTCACACAAGCACCTGTTCTAAGACATCCCGATCCTTCTCGGCCATTTGTGGTCGAGGCTGATGCCTCACAGATGGCCGTTGGGGGGGGTTCTTTCTCAAACAGACCCAAGCACAGGTAGCCTTCATCCCGTAGCTTACTACTCACACAAACTAACACCAGCGGAGTAGAATTATGCCATAGGAGACAGGGATTTGCTAGCTATAAAAAGGGCCTTTGAGGAATGGAGGCAGTATCTTTTGGGAGCTAATCATAGAATTACGGTCCTTACTGATCACCGTAATCTGCAGTTTATCAGATCCGCAAGAGCTCTGTCCATGCGACAATTGTGTTGGACACAGTTCTTCAGCGATTATGATTTCATTATCCAATTCGAGGCAGGAAAGAAAAACGGGAAAGCAGATGCCCTGTCCCGTTTAGGTTATGAACTTGAGAAAACACAAGATGAACCCCCTCCCATAATATCTAGGGAGTGCATAATCGGAGTTCTTTGTTCAGAAGTCAACTTTATGGAAAAGGTGAAGGAGGCACAAGACACAGTAGATATAGAAAAAAAAGCTAGACCCTATGATGTCACTACAGTACAGGGTTTGATTTACATTCAAGGGTATTGGTACTTCCCACCCAGGGCCTTCAGCAACAAGCCCTAGAGTGGAGTCACTCTCATCTACTTGCTGAACACCCTGGATATAAAAAAACATGGAATTCCTGAAAAGACACTTTTGGTGGCCGGGCATGGGGAAGGATGCCAGAGAATACATACAAATGTGCCATATATGTGCACAAGGAAAAGCTTCTCATCAGGCCTCCGCGGGTTTATTAATGCTGTTACCACTCCACCTAGCCCTTGGCATATTGTGTCTCTGGATTTTATTGTGGATTTACCTAAGACTGCTCAGTGGAACACCACTCTCCTTGTTGTAGTCAACTTGTTTACCAAGATGGCCCACTTTATCCCGTTAAAATCCCTCCCCAAATTGAAGATGTTGGCATCTCTTTTTATTCAAAATATTGTACGTTTACATGGCCTACCGTCTGTTCTTGTGTCCGATAGAGGTGCTCAATTCATTTCTAAATTTTGGAAGGGGATGGGAGCTTTATTGCAGATAGACATCAGATTGTCCTCCAGCCATCACCCTCAGACTGACGGCCAGATGGAGAGAGTGAATAAATGCTTTGAGCAGTTCATACGATGCCAGTTTTTACACTCTCCCTCAGACTGGGACAAGATAGTATAGGTTGCTGAGTTCACTTACAACAATAGTTGTCACTCATCTACTGCTTACTCTCCTTTCTTTTGTTCTTATGGTTTCCATCCATGCACCATAATATCCCGCTTTCTTCTACCTGTCCTGCCCCTGCAGCCCTTGACTTTGTAAAAACCCTACAAGAAATACGTAAGAACACAACAGTCAATTTAGAGAGGGCAAAAGCAAACTACAAGAAAAATGCGGACCTTCGTCGACGTACGGGGACCAAATACACCTAAGGGGATGAAGTATGGTTATCCATGAAGAACCTTGACCTGAAAGGGTTTTGTAAATTTAAGCTACTGTACATTGGACCTTTCAAAATAAATAAGGTTATAAATCCTGTGGTCATGAGGTTAGAACTCCCGACTGCCTTGAGAATTCATCCAGTGTTTCATGTCTCTCTTCTGAAACCCGTGGAACCGGGCACACAAATCCCTGATAGTCCAGCCCCCATAATGGTAGACAACGAACCAGAATATGAAATTGAAGCTAATATTGATTCAAGAAGAGTGAGACGTAAACTCCAGTATCTTATTCATTGGAAGTGTTATCGCGTTGAGGAACGCACCTGGGAACCAGCTAGTCATGTGCACGCCCCTCGTCTGCTGCGTCTATTCCACAGACGACACCCTGAGAAACCCAAGCTGGTAGGGGGGTCTAAGGGGGGGCTGTACTGTTAGGTTTGCCGAGTGCGAGTGGTGCGAGCGGCCAGCAAACTACAGTTATGGCCGGCTCCCGCTTTTGCACATGCGCATAAGGCAATAGTGGAGCTTAAGACCCGGCCGCACCCGAGCAGAGACGCTTCGCGTTCTTGCTTCGGGAAGGCTTAGTCTGCTTCCAGGATCTCACCTGCACTTCCGAGTCATCGCGTCTCCTCCCGGGTTCACTGTCTTCGCGGTGTCCTGCTTCTCAACGCTCCGGCTCCTGACTCTGCTCTTGCACTCCGGACCCTCACTACAACCGAGGTAGGCTCCTGACCCTTGGGGTGTCTTCTTGGCTTTCTCGCCTTCGCCGCGGTAGGCTCCTGACCCCCCTGGGAGGTTTCCTGTTTTCCTAAAAGTAAAGTACATAGAACTAGCTGCATTATACTTCTATAATATACAGCGCTTGCTCGCTGTTTCCTATTTTTATAATAATTTCACCCTTACACTTATCTGATAGAAGTTCCGGGTTCATGGAGGTCTGATTTTCTTTATTAATTTACGTTAATTCCTGAAGAAAGAAAGGAATAGATTAGATACCCTGCTGTTAAGGAGAATAATGTTTTTGGGCGTGACAGAGAACCAGTAATCCTTGAGCTGTTATTGCATGTTTTTAAGATATCTACACACAATTGTTTACTCCATCTACTAATACACAGGGAAGAAGGGAGTTTTTCAGTGAATTCTTTGCTTGACTGCCTGTCTCAGGCTGGGGAGCGACGTGGAACCTTTGTGTTTTCCTCCTTGTTTTTTCTCACTTCTTCCCCGGGTTACTGTTAGTACTTTGACTAAGTTGGGTACAATAGATGACATGGGGAAGTTGAGGATCTTTTCATCATTTGCATGACGTTCCTGCGGAAACGTGAGTATTTCTGACACTATGAACCTGGACATTACTGTCATGATTCTGCCACGTCAGTTTCCTGGTGCACCTTGTCTAGCACATGTTTACTGTTTTCTATTGTTTTTACCAATGCTTGTTAATTCTGCCACATCAGTTTCCTGGTGCACCTTGTCTGGCACCTGTTTACTGTTTGCTATTCTTTTTACCAATGCTTGTTGTGACTTTGCCATTTGTCTGTGCCGGTGCTTGTTGCAGACTATGATGTTATCAAGGCCTATTGTCCCTTCTCAGCTCCAATAGTTTACCTGTGAGCTGGAATCTGGAAGCTTTTTCCTGAGCCCTTTAAATAGGGGCCACACCCTGTTCTCATTGCTGGTTATTGAGAACCCTGAGCTTGAGCAGCAGCTGTTCCTGTTCTCTGGTTGCTGAAAGAAGATTCCGATTGCAGCAAGGAGACTTCTGTTTTCTTTTCCCAGGTTGTAGATCCTCTCTCAGCTACAATCAGGTAGGATCGTTCCTTTCTTAACCAACAGCATCGTGAAAGGAACTACGTGCTGTTTTTGTTATTTGCTGTTTTTGTCATTTTGCATTTTGAAAGAAAGTTGCATATCGCGCTGAAGCGCTCTTTGAGCATTTACATGTTTGGTAATTTTGGCACTTTGTACATCGCGCTGAAGCGCTCTTTGGTCATTTACATGTTTGGTGATTTTGGCACTTTGTCCATCGCGCTGAAGCGCTCTTTGGTCATTTACATGTTTGGTGATTTTGGCACTATTGTACATCACGCTGAAGCGCTCTTTGGTCATTTACATGTTTGGTGATTTTGGCATTTTGTATATCGGGCTGAAGTGCTCTTTGGTCATTTTCATGTTTGGTGATTTTGGCAACTTAGCACATCGCGCTGAAGCGCTCTTTGGGCATTTACATAATGATGACTCTGGGATTTTGGGCACATCGCGCTGAAGCGCTCTTGGGAGGATTTGCATACCTGATGACTTTGGCATTGTGTCACATCGCGCTGAAGCGCTCTTTGAACATTTGCATATTTGGACTCAGTGTATCGCGCTCATGTGCTTCCTGGACATTTGCATATTTGAACTCTGATACATAGCGCTGAAGCGCTCCCTTGGGCATTTGAATATTAATCTGCCTCATTAGCATATATAATGTGTTGTGTATTGCAAAAAGGTTGTTGGAAGTACCACTGTGATATTTAACAGTGGTTAAAGCACATCATTATGGAAACATTGTGTCTAAAGCCAAGTGGCTCTTTATATGAATGTGTGCTTCATTTTGAAACATGGTTGTTTAGTCATAACATTGTATCCTTGAGAATTATAGGAACAGAAATTGCCAGTGAAGCCTGAGAAGATGTACCCAACAACTGTTCTATGCATAACCTGCTTTTCTTCTACAGGTATGTTGTCATTGTTTAACCCATTTTAAATATAGTCAAAGAGTTTACTAAGCACGAAAGGAAAGCTAATCAAGGACAACGTCTCGTTCCGGGTCTCCCTCCCTGCAGTACCCTCCCTAATTTCCTTCCCCCCATCTAGCCACTTTGATACTCAGTGCAGTTAAGCTTGAGTCCAGGCTGCTGGAAGGTGGGCTTCTTGAGGGTACTGCTCCTGAGGAACCCAACGGAATTTTAACAGTTCTGACAGAATAACCAGCCCACGAAATTGGTTCCTCCTGAGCAGTATCTTCGGGATGGCCACCTTGGAAGATTTGTGTTCTATGTTGGGAAACATGCAGAAAGAACTATCAGCTGCTAGGCAGGAAACTGCGGTGTTAGCTAATAGGGTCACTCAATTACAGACACAACTAGCGCTGTCTCGTCCTCAAGAGGTAGCTGCTGCCAGTAGCTCAAATCCATCTACTGTATCGGTAACGGTTCCAATGACTGTTCCTTTGGCACCCCCGGAAAGGTTTGCAGGTGTACCCCACAAATTTCAAACCTTTTTAACTCAGGTGCAGTTACACTTTATGGTTAAACCCACATCCTTCCCCGATGCTCAATCGCGATTCGCCTTCTTGATCTCTTATTTGAGTGGAGACGCTGCCATGTGGGCGGTCCCTCTGGTGCAATTGGATGACCCATTGCTTTATAGTTGGTCTCGCTTCAAAACAGAATTTGAAAAGGTCTTCGACCGAAGAACAATAACAGGATCAGCTGATCGAGAGTTATTAGAATTCAAACAGGGAAATAAAGACCTGGTCCATTATCTAACCCAATTCAATTGCTTAATAGCAGAAACAAATTGGCCAGAGGACAAAAGGGCGGCCTTATATTATCAAGGCCTAAGAGATGAATTAAAAGATTTGATAGCTCCGATAGACCCTCAACCAAGAACATGTGAAGACCTAATTAGGTCTGGGCGGTGAACTTCGCTCCGTTCGCGGAGTTTGCAGAGTTTTCTGCACTCTGCACTAAGCACTCCGCGGAGCTCGCAGAGTGCGGAAAACTCTGCTTCACGATGTGCATCGGAGTTTTTTCCCCGCTCGCGATCGCGAACGGTAAGTTTGCGATCGCGAACAGTAAGTTTGCGAGCGCAAGCTGCCGCTCGGGTAGAATTTCTACCCGAGTGGCAGGAATACCAGCACAAACTGCAGTTCGCACTGCACTCCGCCACTCGTGGAACTTTGCAGAGATTTTTTGTAACTTCGCAGAGTTTTGCGTAGCAAAACTCTGCGAACCTTGCCCAGGCCTAGACCTAATAGCTTTAAGTCTTCAGTTAGACCACAGAGTTTCGGATCGTAAAGGAGACAAGAAACGGTTGGAGTTCAGACCTTCCATTCGACCTAAAGAAAACCAAACTTTGTATCACAGGATACTAGTGAACCAATGGAGATCGGAGGTATACGAAAACCCTTAACCTCTGAAGAAAAGGAGTCTCGTCGGAAAAAAGGTCTATGTCTATATTGCGGCAAAAAAGGACATTTTGTCAAAGACTGCTTAGCAAAGCCAAATACAACTGCGACCAAAGTGGGAAACTAGAATACTCGGGGAACAGCCAGGAGACTTCCTCGAGTACTAAATCTTTGCCTCCTGATCAATCTGTTGCCAACACATTGCAAATCTCCGTTCCCCATTTAGTATTAAACGTACAATTCACCATTTCTCAGCAAGAGCCTAAAACTGCGGTGGTCATGGTGGATTCTGGAGCCCCCGGCAACTTTATCGATGCCGCTTTCGCAACAAAATTAGAAATACCTACCTTGGTAAAAACAAAACCAGAAATGGTTCATGCGGTAGATGGCAAACAATTAACATCTGGACTGATTACTCATTCTACTATTAAAGTAACCATGACATATTTTACTCAGGATCAAACGCACGTGGAGGAAATATCCTTTGATATCATTGATGCTCCCCAATTTGGTGTCATCCTCAGGATGCCTTGGTTGACCAACCACAATCCCACAATAGACTGGTCTAAGAGAAGTGTTACTTTTCAGTCAGAGTGGTGTCAACAGGAATGTTAACACCCACAAGAAAATATGTCCAAACTCTTAGTTCAAGATCATACCAAGCCTACTGCTCATTATATCGCTACAGCTGCGGAGCAGGACATAGAATTACCTGCAGTGTATGAAGAGTTTCGAGATGTATTCTGTGAGAAAAGTGGTGAGATCCTTCCCCCTCACAGAACATACGACTGTGAAATAGACCTTGTACCTGGTGCCAAGATTCCCTGTAGCAGGATCTATGCACTTACTGAACAAGAGAACCAACATCTTAGAGACTACTTAGACAAATTTTTGAAGAATGGTTTCGTTCACCCTTCCAAGTCTCTGCCTGCGTCCCCTCTGTTTTTTGTGCTTAAAAGTAATGGGGAATTACGCACGTGCATAGAATATTGCGCTTCAAACAACATCACGATTAAAAAACGATATCCTTTGCCACTTACCCCGTTCTCTTGGACCAGGTAAGATCAACAACTATTTACACAAAGTTGGATCTGAGAGGGGCATACCATCTCGTACGTGTCCGAGCCGGAGACGAGTGGAAGACCGCTTTTCGAACTCGTTTTGGGTTGTTCGAATACTGCATAATGCCCTTTGGCTTATGCATGCCCCTGCAGCATTTCAATTTTTCATAAATGATGTCTTACGAGATTTTCTTGACAGGTTCATCATCGCTTAAATCGATGATTTGTTGATCTATTCACAGTCTGTCTCAGAACATGAGAAACATGTAAAACTGGTATTAAACACCCTGCGCCAACATGGCCTGTTCTGTAAACTATCTAAGTGCGAATTCCACACCTACAAGGTGGAATTCTTGGGTTTCATATTGTCACCTCAGGGAATCACAATGGCACCCAGAAAAGTTCAGGTAATATTAGACTGGCCAGAACCAACCTCAGTGAAAGATATCCAGCGATTTCTAGGATTCGCGAATTTTTATCGTCGCGTCATCAAGCAGTTTTCCAGCAAAGCAAGTCCTTTAACGAAATTGCTAAGGAAACATGTTCCGTTCCAATGGACGCCAGAAACCAAATCTGCCTTTCAAACCCTTAAAACTTCATTTACACCAGCCCCTGTTTTAAATCATCCAGACATCGATCAGCCTTTCATAATTGAAGCGGATGCTTCAGATACTGCAATTGGGGCAATTCTATCTCAAAAGGATGAACAAACTAACCAATAACATCTCATTGCATTCCTATCCAAAACATTTTTACCGGCTGAGATGAACTATACAGTGGCAGAAAAAGAACTGTTGGCTATTCGTCTCCCCTTTAAAGAATGGCGCCATTATCTTGTAGGTGCAAAACATACGGTGACTGTCTATACGGACCATCGTAACCTCCAATTTTTACGATGTGCTCGAGCTTTGACACCTCGACAGTTACGTTGGACCTTATTCTTTGCAGAATTTAATTTTGTAATAACATTCAGACCTGGCAAAATAAATAACAAAGCAGATGCTTTATCTCGATGCGAAACAGCAGAAGAAAAAACAAAAAAGGCAATTACACCTCCATCCATAATTCCAAAAGAACAAATTATCGGAGTTACCATGTCTGAACAATTTTTTCAAGACATAAGAAAAAGTATGCCGTTAAAACAGATCTTAATTTGGCAACAAAAAGACAAAGATAGAACTATTATTCAAGGATTACCGTTTCAGAAAACACTCCTATACATTCCATCAAAATCATTACAAAAACAAGTCTTACAATGGTGTCACACAAAACCATTAGCTGGACATCCAGGAATAGCAAATACCCAAGAGCATGTCCAAAGACATTTTTGGTGGCCTACCTGGAGACGAGATGTTATCCAATATATAACTCAATGTGACGTTTGTGCTCAAGCTAAAGGAGATCATAGCGCCAAAAAAGGATTATTGCAGCCCCTTCCTACTCCAACGCTGCTCTGGGAAGATATATGCATGGACTTTATTACGGACTTACTCAAGAATCAAGGGAAAACCACCATTTTAGTGGAGGTCGACAGACTGTCAAAGATGTCTCACTTTATTGTTTGTGAGAAAATGCCAACAGCAACTCAGTTAGTAACCTTACTGGTTCAAAACATAGTAAGATTACATGGCTTGCCTCGCACTATTACTTCCGATCGAGGAGCACAATTTACGTCAAAAGTATGGAAAGCTTGGTGCAACACTTTACAGATAAAAAGAAACTTGTCCACAAGTTTCCATCCGGAATCGGATGGCCAAACAGAGTTAGTGAACCAGGTATTAAAACAATATCTACAATGCTATTTATTTAAACAACAAGGCTCATAGGTGAATCTCTTCTGGAAAGCTGAATTCGCCTACAATAATTTAAAGCATGCTTCCACGAACATGTCACCATTCTTCGAGAATGATGGCTGTCATCCACAATACGCTCCATTGCTATTAGCACAACCTCAAACTAATATACCATCTTTGGATTCTAGATTACAAGGAATGACTGCTATTATAAAACATTTGCAAAGAAACGTACAGAAAGCAAAAACAAACTATAAAATATTTGCTGATAGAAAAAGAAAAATAGGACCAAAGTACAAGCCTGGTGACTTTCTCTGGCTCTCTACAAGACATTTTCAGTTCAAAAAGAAATATAAATTCCATCCACAATTTATTGGACCGTTTGAGATCGAAAAATGTGCAAATTCAGTAGCATTTAAATTAAAATTACCACGCTCCATAAAAATCTATCCTGTGTTTCACACTTCGTTGTTAAAACCAGCAAAGCCCAAACAACAAGCTGGTCCACCACCTCTCCTCGTTGGAGATCATGAACAATATGAAGTACACATTATAAAGGGTAGTAAACGCATACAAGGAAAATTGTGGTATTTGGTTTCATGGAAAGGCTAGGGTCCAGACGAAGACTCATGGGAACCAAGTCATGCTATTCATGCACCACGTTTGATACGTAAATTTCACAGACAGCATCCAGAGTCTCCCACATGACTGGCAGTGTGAGCACTTTTGATGGGGTGGACTGTCATGATTCTGCCACGTCAGTTTCCTGGTGTACCTTGTCTGGCACCTGTTTACTGTTTTCTATTGTTTTTTACCAATGCTTGTTGATTCTGCCACATCAGTTTCCTGGTGCACCTTGTCTGGCACCTGTTTACTGTTTTCTATTGTTTTTACCAATGCTTGTTGTGACTTTGCCATTTGTCTGTGCCATTGCTTGTTGCAGACTATGATGTTATCAAGGCCTATTGTCCCTTCTTAGCTCCAGTAGTTTACCTGTGAGCTGGAATCTGGAAGCTTCTTCCTGAGCCCTTTAAATAGGGGCCACACCCTGTTCTCATTGCTGGTTATTGAGAACCCTGAGCTTGAGCAGCAGCTGTTCCTGTTCTCTGGATGCTGAAAGAAGATTCCGGTTGCAGCAAGGAGACTTCTGTTTTCTTTTCCCAGGTTGTAGATCCTCTCTCAGCTACAATCAGGTAGGATCGTTCTTTTCTTAACCAACAGCATCGTGAAAGGAACTACGTGCTGTTTTTGTTATTTGCTGTTTTTGTTACTTTGCATTTTGAAAGAAAGTTGCATGCCGCGCTGAAGCGCTCTTTGAGCATTTACATGTTTGGTAATTTTGGCACTTTGTACATCACGCTGAAGCGCTCTTTGGTCATTTACATGTTTGGTGATTTTGGCACTGTTGTACATCGCGCTGAAGCGCTCTTTGGTCATTTACATGTTTGGTGATTTTGGCATTTTGTATATCGGGCTGAAGTGCTCTTTGGTCATTTTCATATTTGGTGATTTTGGCAACTTGGCACATCGCGCTGAAGCGCTCTTTGGGCATTTACATATTGATGACTCTGGCATTTTGGACACATCGCGCTGAAGCGCTCTTGGGGGGATTTGCATACCTGATGACTTTGGCATTGTGTCACATCGCGCTGAAGCGCTCTTTGAACATTTGCATATTTGGACTCAGTGTATCGCGCTGATGCGCTTCCTGGACATTTGCATATTTGAACTCTGATACATAGCGCTGAAGCGCTCCCTTGGGTATTTGAATATTAAACTGCCTCATTAGCATATATAATGTGTTGTGTATTGCAAAAAGGTTGTTGGAAGTACCACTGTGATATTTAACAGTGGTTAAAGCACATCATTACGGAAACATTGTGTCTAAAGCCAAGTGGCTCTTCATATGAATGTGTGCTTTGTTTTGAAACATGGTTGTTTAGTCATAACATTGTATCCTTGAGAATTATAGGAACAGAAATTGCCAGTGAAGCCTGAGAAGACGTACACAACGACTGTTCTAAGCATAACCTGCTTTTCTTTTACAGGTATGTTGTCATTGTTTAACCCATGTTAAATATAGTCAAAGAGTTTACTAAGCACGAAAGGAAAGCTAATCAAGGACAACGTCTCGTTCCAGGTCTCCCTCCCCACAGTACCCTCCCTAATTCCCTTCCCCCGTCTAGCCACTTTGATACTCAGTGCAGTTAAGCTTGAGTCAAGGCTGCTGGAAGGTGGGCTTCTTGAGGGTACTGCTCCTGAGGAACCCAACGGAATTTTACCAGTTCTGACAGAATAACCAGCCCCCGAAATTGGTTCCTCCTGAGCAGTATCTTCGGGATGGCCACCTTGGAAGATTTGTGTTCTATGTTGGGAAACATGCAGAAAGAACTCTCAGCTGCTAGACAGGAAACTGCGGTGTTAGCTAATAGGGTCACTCAATTACAGACACAACTAGCGCCGTCTCGTCCTCCTGAGGTAGCTGCTGCCAGTAGCTCAAATGCATCTACTGTATCGGTAACGGTCCCAATGACTGTTCCATTGGCACCTCCGGAAAGGTTTGCAGGTGAACCCCACAAATTTCAAACCTTTTTAACTCAGGTGCAGTTACACTTTATGGTTAAACCCACATCCTTCCCCGATGCTCAATCGCGAATCGCCTTCTTGACCTCTTATTTGAGTGGAGACGCTGCCATGTAGGCAGTCCCTCTGGTGCAATCGGATGACCCATTGCAATATAGTTGGTCTTGCTTCAAAACGGAATTTGAAAAGGTCTTCGACCGAAGAACAATAACAGGATCAGCTGATCGAGAGTTATTAGAACTCAAACAGGGAAATAAAGACCTGGTCCATTATCTAACCCAATTCAATCACTTAATAGCAGAAACAAATTGGCCAGAGGACGAAAGGGCGGCCTTATATTATCAAGGCCTAAGAGACAAATTAAAAGATTTGATAGCTCCGATAGACCCTCAACCGAGAACATGTGAAGACCTAATTAGGCCTGGGCGGTGAACTTCGCTCCATTCGCGGAGTTTGCGGAGTTTTCTGCACTCCACACTCCGCGGAGCTCGCGGAGTGCGGAAAACTCCGCTTCGCGATGTGCAGCGGAGTTTTTTCCCCGCTCGCAAACGGTAAGTTTGCGATCGCAAACAGTAAGTTCGCGAGCGCGAGCTGCCGCTCGGGTAGAATTTCTATCTGAGCGGCAGGAATACCAGCACAAACTGCAGTTCGCACTGTACTCCGCCACGCGTGGAACTTCGCAGAGTTTTTTTGTAACTTCGCAGAGTTCCGCGTGGCAAAACTCCGCGAACCTTGCCCAGGCCTAGACCTAATAGCTTTAAGTCTTCGGTTAGACCACAGAGTTTCGGATCGTAAAGGAGACAAGAAACGGTTGGAGTTCAGACCTTCCATTCGACCTAAAGAAAAACCACACTTTGCATCACAGGATACTAGTGAACCAATGGAGATCGGAGGTATACGAAAACCCTTAACCTCTGAAGAAAAGGAGTCTCGTCGGAAAAAAGGTCTATGTCTATATTGCGGCAAAAAAGGACATTTTGTCAAAGACTGCTTAGCAAAGCCAAATACAACTGCGACCAAAGTGGGAAACTAGAATACTCAGGGAACAGCCAGGAGACTTCCTCGAGTACTACATCTTTGCCTCCTGATCCATCTGTTGCCAACACATTGCAAATCTCCGTTCCCCATTTAGTATTAAACGTACAATTCACCATTTCTCAGCAAGAGCCTAAAACTGCGGTGGTCATGGTGGATTCTGGAGCCCCCGGCAACTTTATCGATGCCGCTTTCGCAACAAAATTAGAAATACCTACCTTGGTAAAAACAAAACCAGAAATGGTTCATGCGGTAGATGGCAAACAATAAACATCTGGACTGATTACTCATTCTACTATTAAAGTAACCATGACATGTTTTACTCAGGATCAAACGCACGTGGAGGAAATATCCTTTGATATCATTGATGCTCCCCAATTTGGTGTCATCCTCGGGATGCCTTGGTTGACCGACCACAATCCCACAATAGACTGGTCTAAGAGAAGTGTTACTTTTCAGTCAGAGTGGTGTCAACAGGAATGTTTACATCCACAAGAAAATATGTCCAAACTCTTATTTCAAGATCATACCAAGCCTACTGCTCAATATATCGCTACAGCTGCGGAGCAGGACATACAATTACCTGCAGTGTATAAAGAGTTCCGAGATGTATTCTATGAGAAAAGTGCTGAGATCCTTCCCCCTCACAGAACATACGACTGTGAAATAGACCTTGTACCTGGTGCCAAGATTCCCTGTAGCAGGATCTATGCACTTACTGAACAAGAGAACCAGCATCTTAGAGACTACCTAGACAAATTTTTGAAGAATGGTTTCATTCGCCCTTCCAAGTCTCCGCCCGCGTCCCCTCTGTTTTTTGTGTCCAAAAGTAATGGGGAATTACGCACGTGCATAGAATATTGCGCTTCAAACAACATCACGATTAAAAAACGATATCCTTTGCCACTTACCCCTGTTCTCTTGGACCAGGTAAGATCAACAACTATTTACACCAAGTTGGATCTGAGAGGGGCATGCCATCTCATACGTGTCCGAGCCGGAGACGAGTGGAAGACCGCTTTTCGAAGTCGTTTTGGCTTGTTCGAATACTGCGTAATGCCCTTTGGCTTATGCATGCCCCTGCAGCATTTCAATTTTTCATAAATGATGTCTTACGAGATTTTCTTGACAGGTTCGTCATGGCTTACATCGAAGATTTGTTGATCTATTCACAGTCTGTCTCAGAACATGAGAAACATGTAAAACTGGTATTAAACACCCTGCGCCAACATGGCCTGTTCTGTAAACTATCTAAGTGAGAATTCCACACCTACAAGCTGGAATTCTTGGGTTTCATATTGTCACCTCAAGGAATCACAATGGCACCCAGAAAAGTTCAGGTAATATAAGACTGGCCAGAACCAACCTCAGTGAAAGATATCCAGCGATTTCTAGGATTCGCGAATTTTTATCGTCGCTTCATCAAGCAGTTTTCCAGCAAAGCAAATCCTTTAACGAAATTGCTAAGGAAACATGTTCCGTTCCAATGGACGCCAGAAACCAAATCTGCCTTTCAAACCCTTAAAACTGCATTTACAACAACCCCTGTTTTAAATCATCCAGACATCGATCAGCCTTTCATAATTGAAGCGGATGCTTCAGATACTGCAATTGGGGCATTTCTATCTCAAAAGGATGAACGAACAAACCAATAACATCTCATTGCATTCCTATCCCAAAAAAATTTACCGGCTGAGATGAACTATACAGTGGCAGAAAAAGAACTGTTGGCTATTCGTCTCACCTTTCAAAGAATGGCACCATTATCTTCTAGGTGCAAAACATACGGTGACTGTCTATACGGACCATCTTAACCTTCAATTTTTACGATGTGCTCGAGCTTTGACACCTCGACAGTTACGTTGGACCTTATTCTTTGCAGAATTTAATTTTGTAATAACATTCAGACCTGGCAAAATAAATAACAAAGCAGATGCTTTATCTCGATGCGAAACAGCAGAAGAAAAAACTAAAAAGGCAATTACACCTCCATCCATAATTCCAAAAGAACAAATTATCGGAGTTACCATGTCTGAACAATTTTTTCAAGACATAAGAAAAAGTATGCCGTTAAAACAGATCTTAATTTGGCAACAAAAAGACAAAGATAGAACTATTATTCAAGGATTACCGTTTCAAAAAAGACTCCTATCCAGTCTTACAATGGTGTCACACCAAACCATTAGCTGGACATCCAGGAATAGCAAAAACCCAAGAGCTTGTCCAAAGACATTTCTGGTAGCCTACCTGGAGACAAGATGTTATCCAATATATAACTCAATGTGACGTTTGTGCTCAAGCAAAAGGAGATCATAGCGCCAAAAAAGGATTATTGCAGCCCCTTCCTACTCCAATGCGGCTCTGGGAAGATATATGCATGGACTTTATTACGGACTTACTCAAGGATCATGGGAAAACCACCATTTTAGTGGTGGTCGACAGACTGTCAAAGATGGCTCACTTTATTGCTTGTGAGAAAATGCCAACAGCAACTCAGATAGTAACCTTACTGGTTCAAAACATAGTAAGATTACATGGCTTGCCTCGCACTATTACTTCCGATGGAGGAGCACAATTTACGTCAAAAGTATGGAAAGCTTGGTGCAACACTTTACAGATAAAAAGAAACTTGTCCACAAGTTTCCATCCGGAATCGGATGGCCAAACAGAGTGAGTGAACCAGGTATTAAAACAATATCTACGATGCTATTTATTTAAACAACAAGGCTCATGGGTGAATCTCCTCTGGGAAGCTGAATTCGCCTACAATAATTTAAAGCATGCTTCCACGAACATGTCACCATTCTTCGCGAATCATGGCTGTCATCCACATTACGCTCCATTGCTGTTAGCACAACCTCAAACTAATATACCATCTTTGGACTCTAGATTACAAGGAATGACTGCTATTATAAAACATTTGCAAAGAAACGTACAGAAAGCAAAAACAAACTATAAAAGATTTGCTGATAGAAAAAGAAAAATAGGGCCAAAGTACAAGACTGGTGACTTTGTCTGGCTCTCTACAAGAAATTTTCAGTTCAAAAAGAAATATTAATTCCATCCACGATTTATTGGACAGTTTGAGATCGAAAAATGTGTAAATCCAGTAACATTTAAATTAAAATTTCCAAGCTCCATGAAAATGTATCCTGTGTTTCACACTTCGTTGTTAAAACCAGCAAGGACCAAACAACAAGCTGGTCCACCACCTCTCCTCGTTGGAGATCATGAAGAATATGAAGTACACAGTATAAAGGGTAGTAAACGCATACAAGGAAAATTGTGGTATTTGGTTTCATGGAATGGCTATGGTCCAGACGAAGACTCATGGGAACCCAGTGATGCTATTCATGCACCTCGTTTGATACGTAAATTTCACAGACAGCATCCAGAGGCTCCCACATGACTGGCAGTGTGAGCACTTTTGATGGGGTGGACTGTCATGATTCTGCCACGTCAGTTTCCTGGTGCACCTTGTCTGGCACCTGTTTACTGTTTTCTATTGTTTTTACCAATGCTTGTTGATTCTGCCACATCAGTTTCCTGGTGCACCTTGCCTGGCACCTGTTTACTGTTTTCTATTGTTTTTACCAATGCTTGTTGTGACTTTGCCATTTGTCTGTGCCAATGCTTGTTGCAGACTATGATGTTATCAAGGCCTATTGTCCCTTCTCAGCTCCAGTAGTTTACCTGTGAGCTGGAATCTGGAAGCTTCTTCCTGAGCCCTTTAAATAGGGGCCACACCCTGTTCTCATTGCTGGTTATTGAGAACCCTGAGCTTGAGCAGCAGCTGTTCCTGTTCTCCGGTTGCTGAAAGAAGATTCCGGTTGCAGCAAGCAGACTTCTGTTTTCTTTTCCCAGGTTGTAGATCCTCTCTCAGCTACAATCAGTTTTTAAATTGATTGTGTACTGTATTGTCTCATTTACTTGCTGCTATCGAGCTGTGTTAAAGCTCGGGGGACACGCTGCTCATTGCTTTTTTGCACACTTCCTGTACCGGCATCCATTTTGGGTCAGCGCTCTAGTCGCTGGATCCCGACCAGGCTACTTAGGAGCCCGATGACGCGACCGCGCAGCGGGTGCTAAAGCTGCCACAGAGCGTTAGTAGGCTCATTAGCCATATGTTCTTCCTAACAGAAGGGTGTTTTTAGAATCTTAAAACAAAATTTGGAGAAATCGATCGGGGGCTTTTTTTAGAATTTTAACTATTTGGGAATCCAGAAGTTTTAAAATTGATTGTGTACTGTATTGTCTCATTTACTTGCTGCTATCGAGCTGTGTTAAAGCTCGGAGGACACGCTGCTCATTGCTTTTTTGCACACTTCCTGTACCGGCATCCATTTTGGGTCAGCGCTCTATTCGCTGGATCCCGACCAGGCTACTTAGGAGCCCGATGACGCGATACGCGCAGCGGGTGCTAAAGCTGCCACAGAGCGTTAGTAGGCTCATTAGCCATATGTTCTTCCTAACAGAAGGGTGTTTTTAGAATCTTAAAACAAAATTTGGAGAAATCGATTGGGGGCTTTTTTTTTGAATTTTAACTATTTGGGAATCCAGAAGTTTTTTAATTGATTGTGTACTGTATTGTCTCATTTACTTGCTGCTATCGAGCTGTGTTAAAGCTCGGAGGACACGCTGCTCATTGCTTTTTTGCACACTTCCTGTACCGGCATCCATTTTGGGTCAGCGCTCTAGTCGCTGGATCCCGACCAGGCTACTTAGGAGCCCGATGACGCGACCGTGCAGCGGGTGCTAAAGCTGCCACAAAGCGTTAGTAGGTTCATTAGCAATATGTTCTTCCTAACAGAAAGGTGTTTTTAGAATCTTAAAACAAAATTTGGAGAAATTGATCGTGGGGCTTTTTTTAGAATTTTAACTATTTGGGAATCCAGAAGTTTTTAAATTGATTGTGTACTGTATTCTCTCATTTACTTGCTGCTATCGAGCTGTGTTAAAGCTCGGGGGACACGCTGCTCATTGCTTTTTTGCACACTTCCTATACCGGCATCCATTTTGGATCAGCGCTCTAGTCGCTGGATCCCGAACAGGCTACTTAGGAGCCCGATGATGCGACCGCGCAGCGGACGCGCGCAGCGGGCACGCCGCTGGCGCGCCAAAGGCGCGCCTAAGGCAAGCCCGTCTGCGCCCGTCCGCGACCGGCCGGGTCCAGGGGCCAGGAATCCTGCCTCTCTGCGTCAAGTAAGGTACTGTTATAGCGCGCAGCAACTAACACTCTTAAACCATGACCTCAATCTGAATTGTAAACATTCTATCGATATTGAGAGCACGAAACAGGGTTGTTAGCATTGCTCTTTTAAATTTGACTCACGCCCCTTTTACCCTTTATCTGTTGAGCCTCCGGTCAAAGTTCTTAAACTTTTTTTAATTAATTGCCGGTCTTTACCTAAACACACAACAGAACTGTCTATCCTATTAACTGATGACAGCCCAGATGTCCTGTTCCTTACTGAAACCTGGACTCAGTCCAGTTCTGACCCAGACATTGCCCAAGCCCTCCCCTCTGATTATTTAGTACAGAGGTTAGACAGAGTGTCTGGAAAAGGTGGCGGAATCGCTATTATCTATAAAAGCCATCTCACCTGTCGAATATTCAGCAGCCCTTTGTCTGATTGTGAGAATCTTCATTTCTCAATAGGAGTTTCGGCCACCCTTTCCCTTTCAGGTATTTTGATCTATCGACCTCCTGGGCCTATGGGCCAATTCCTTAAATATCTACTTGAAATTACAACAAACTTGGCAGGAACAGCCCCTAATTTTACTATCTTGGGCGATTTAAATATCCACCTGGATAATTTGGCATCGAGGGTTGCCTCAGATCTCATTCATGACCTTGCTGCCATACAATTGACTCAGATGGTATCCTTTCCTACTCATTCTAAAGGTCATCTTCTTGATCCCGTATTTTCCAACTTGAAGGAGCTGATCTGTTTGGAACCTTATCCTGTACCTTGGTCAGACCATTTTTTGATCTCCCTCCAATGGTCCCCTAGGTCTGCTCCTCCGCCCACTTGTTCGGTTAAAAAATTAAGTTGTTGCTTGTCAAAACTCCCTATGGAACAGTGGGCCCTTGCACTGGATAACATGAGACCATCTCTTCATCCTGACCCTTTACTAGCCAATGATCAATTTAATAATTGGATCGAAGGCTCTTTAGATGTGACTCTTCCGAAGAAGATCATTCACATTAAAACTGGGCCTAACAGTACAGCCTGGTATACACCTAAACTCCGTGAGCTAAAACAGATTTGTAAAAGAGCTGAGAGATCTTGGAGGAAAGACTTCACCTCTCCCAAGAAAAAGGAGTATAGAGAAACCATCAAGGTATATAAGACCGAGATTAGAAAGGCTCAAGCCCACTATTTTGAAGAGAAAATTTCCCTGGCGGCAAACTCCCCCCGTGAAACGTTTCGCATTGCTAAAAAACTTTTAAAAGCCCCCGCTCCCCTGATACTCCTGAAGCAACACTTCATCGTTACAACGAGCTTGCAGAGTTTTTTTTCAATAAAGTCCAAACCATTAGCAGCACCTTTCCCATGATCAACTCTGACACAGACTTGTTTTGTAAGGATTGTACTGCTCAGAGTCATGAACATGTGTTAGAAGTATTTCCTCCCTTAAACGAGGAAAGTTTTCGGACCATCTCTGCACTTGTCAGGAGTGGTTCACCCACCGACCCGGCCCCCCCTAAAATTTTGAAATCAGCGGTGGATTTAGTTGGCCCTGTTATGGTGGACCTGATCAACTCCTCACTCTCTCTTGGGGTGGTGCCCCCTTCGTGGAAGAATGCAATGGTAAAAACTTTGTTGAAAAAGCCAAGCTTAGATCCCAGTTGTCTCAGCAATTTTCGGCCCATCTCTCTTCTTCCATGGGTCAGTAAAGTGACAGATAAATACGTTAACTTAGTGCTCTCTAGGCATTTGGAGGACGGCAACCTCCTCCACTCGTCTCAAACGGGCTTTCGCCCACGCCAAGGAACTGAAATGGCATTTCTAGCTGTCGTCGAAGAAACTAGAAAAATTCTCAACGCAGGAGGATCGGCGGCCGTGATACTTTTAGATCTCAGCGCGGCCTTTGATACGGTGAACCACCGCATCTTGGTCCAATGACTCCACAAATTGGGTGTGTCCGGAGCTGCTCTGAAATGGTTAAGCTCCTTTCTAGAGGATAGATCCTTTCAAATCTTTGAGGGCGAAGACATCTCAAATCCCCGGCCTCTCCATTGTGGAGTGCCTCAGGGCTCGTCCTTGAGCCCCTCCCTTTTTAATGCTTATATGGCCCCCTTAGCCGACAGTGTCCTCCCTTTTGGAGTGCAACTCGTCACTTATGCTGACGATACTCAATTGGTGATCTCACTGAACCACGCAGACAGAGCCTCTTCCCGTCTGTTGCCTTGCCTCGAAGAAGTCGCCAGATGGATGACATTGTCTCATCTCAAATTGAATGGCGACAAAACGAAGCTTATGCTCCTTGGCAATAATTCCCCCAATGAAATAGATTCCATCTGGCCAGCCTGTTTGGGTCCAAAGCCCATCCCAAAAAAGAAAATAAAGAGCTTAGGCTTCTGGCTAGATGATGAGCTTAGTTTTAAAACTCAAGCCAGAACAGTGGTCGCCACTTGCTTTGGCATGTTGAGACTACTTCGCAAGGTGCTACCGTTACTCCCTTTTCAAGCAAAAAAATTGATGGTTCAGGCCCTTATACTGTCTCGATTGGACTATGGAAATGCCCTATACCTGGCCGCTCCTAGCTCGGTCCTGGCGAAACTCCAAGTCGTACAGAATTGTGCCGCCAGGATCCTCGTAGGGCTCTCTGGCCGTCAATCGGCCAGACCTGCCTTAAAGGCCCTCCATTGGCTCCCGATCAGGGAAAGGGTCCACTTCAAAGCCCTGTGCATTCCACAAGGTGCTGAGAGGGAAGGGACCAGCCATTATTTCTTCTTTGGCCCATCCTTACCGAGCCAATAGGCGGCTCCATTTGGATGACCTTCATTTAGCCTCAGTTCCTAGAATCCGGAGGGCCAGAAGTGGTGGCCGACTGTTTTCATATAATGCGGCTAAACTCTGGAACGCCCTTCCATTGCAGCTTCGTAGGGAACCTAGTCACAATATTTTTAGGAAGGGCCTGAAGACCTGGCTTTTTCCCATCTAACCCTGTTGCAGTTTAATTTAGCGTTCGCCAGCGCTGGGATGCCTCCGGGTAACTATGCGCTCTAGAAGTGTTACCTCATTCATTCATCGTTCCTTTCTTAACCAACAGCATCGTGAAAGGAACTACGTGCTGTTTTTGTTATTTGCTGTTTTTGTTATTTTGCGTTTTGCAAGAAAGTTGCCTATCGCGCTGAAGCGCTCTTTGAGCATTTACATGTTTGGTAATTTTGGCACTTTGTACATCGCGCTGAAGCGCTCTTTGGTCATTAACATGTTTGGTGATTTTGGCACTGTTGTACATCGCGCTGAAGCGCTCTTTGGTCATTTACATGTTTGGTGATTTTGGCATTTTGTATATCGGGCTGAAGTGCTCTTTGGTCATTTTCATGTTTGGTGATTTTGGCAACTTGGCACATCGCACTGAAGCGCTCTTTGGGCATTTACATATTGATGACGCTGGCATTTTGGACACATCTCGCTGAAGCGCTCTTGGGGGGATTTGCATACCTGATGACTTTGGCATTGTGTCACATCGCGCTGAAGCGCTCTTTGAACATTTGCATATTTGGACTCAGTGTATCGCGCTGATGCGCTTCCTGGACATTTGCATATTTGAACTCTGATACATAGCGCTGAAGTGCTCCCTTGGTCATTTGAATATTAATCTGCCTCATTAGCATATGTAATGTGTTGTGTATTGCAAAAAGGTTGTTGGAAGTACCACTGTGATATTTAACAGTGGTTAAAGCACATCATTATGGAAACATTGTGTCTAAAGCCAAGTGGCTCTTTATATGAATGTGTGCTTTGTTTTGAAACATGGTTTTTCAGCCATAACATTGTATCCTTGAGAATTATAGGAACAGAAATTGCCAGTAAAGCCTGAGAAGATGTACACAATGACTGTTCTATGCATAACCTGCTTTTCTTTTACCGGTATGTTGTCATTATTTAAACCATGTTAAATATAGTCAAAGAGTTTACTAAGCACGAAAGGAAAGCTAATCAAGGACAACGTCTCGTTCCAAGTCTCCCTCCCCGCAGTACCCTCCCTAATTCCCATCCCCCAGTCTAGCCACTTTGATACTCAGTGCAGTTAAGCTTGAGTCAAGACTGCTGGAAGGTGGGCTTCTTGAGGGTACTGCTCCTGAGGAACCCAACGGAATTTTACCAGTTCTGACAATTACTTTGTATTTTTGGACCTGCGGTAGAGACCTAGGAGGCCCACCTCCCAAGTGCATTCCACCGTGCATCCGGTGCAGCCAGTCAGATGAGTGACGATGCTCAGCCAGTAAGCAGCAAGAGCAGTGTAGCTCTACAGCATATGAACAAGGTCTGCGTCAACCAATTTGCATCTAGGGCAGAAGACATCAGTGCGCTTAAAGTACTTGTTTATTTTAGTCAGTGTCAGGTATTCTCTATGCACTATATAGTACTGTATAAGGCAGAACCTGGCATTCCTGGGGATAAATATGGGTCCCTCCAATATAGTCGCCTATTCACGGTCTGCACAGGGTTGGAGATCTGCATCCGAGTGATGTCTGAGGGGCATCAACGGTTGTGCTGCATGTGTATGTAGTGAGTCTGCAAAACATTTTGTGAGATGTGGTACCGTGACCATCACATGTACGTATTGGATGGTGAGGATCATCATGGATTCCTGTGATATGTATACCCACATTATCCATAGTGCTGCAATCAGTGAGGTGTAAAGGAGGAATTGACCCCACGGTAAACCTTCTTCATCTGCCAGGATATCAAAGGGTGCCAACTGTTCGTCCCGATAGAGGTCTCCCAATGTCTCTAACCCCACTGCTCTCCATGTAGAGAGTTCCGCCCTGGTTGTGACACGTTGGCCTCTTGGTGTGCCCTGCAGATTCAGTGCGGGTGCATGCAGGACTGTAGGTCCTGTGAAACAGAAGCATTGAAGAAAGCATCTTTGAGCCACCTCCAGCATCAGCTGGGGGGGGCTCCGCATCTCATCTCCCTGGGTGAAATATCCTAAGGATCGCCGGTAAGTGTGTGGCCCTTTCACTTAAATTTTGTCCGCTGGCCCATCTGGCCACCCATTGTTATTGCGCTGCCAGATAGTAGTGTTCCATATTAGGTACAGTGAGCCCCCTCTGGCCAGTTGGCAAGTAGAGTTTAGATAAAACGACCCGGCATTGCGACCCATGCCAAATAAATTCCAGCATGGTATGTTCAAAGGAACAAAAGATGGGGGGTCGGATGTACACTGGCAGGTAAGTGAAGAAGTACAATAACCGGGGAAGTACCACCATTTTAAGTAGTGCTAAATGGCCCATAACGGATAGAGGCAGGCTCTGCCAGAAGAGCATCTGCGACTTGAAGGCAGTTATCGCCCGCAGAAGTTTACCCTCCAACAGCTCTGCTGGCTTATGGTAGACCCGGATCCCCAGGTATTGAAAAACAGAAGGCTGCCACAGCACACACGCACTGTTAAAGACCTATCCTGGATATGGAGTAGATGAGTGAATGGGTATAGACATGACTTTGCCCAGCTCACTTGTAGACCAGAGAGGGAGGCAAAGTCAGTGAGCGTCCTTGCTATTTCATCGCATGAGTGTCTCATGTCTCTGATGTATAGGAGCAGGTCGTCAGCATAGAGGGAGACTGCGTGTGTCCCATCGCCCAAGGGAAGCCCCCAGTTGCTCTGCTCCTCCGGAGGGCCACCGCTAGTGGCTCTATGGCCAGTGAGAACAGTAACGGTGATAGTGGGCAGCCCTGCCTAGTGTCACGGCCAATGGTCACAGGTTCAGACATAAAAGGTCCTAACTTTGGCAGTGAGGAGGGTATACAAGAGCTGGACAAGGCAGAGGAAACAAGCTCCCAGCCCACATTGGGTTGAGGTGGAGGATAAGAATTCCCATTCCAGTGTGTCAAACTCCTTCTCCAGGTCCAATAACAGGCACCCTGAGTGTGGCCAATGCTGTGCCGAGAACCTGGCCACCCGTAAGAAGTGGCGCAAGTTAAGGGATGTATTGCGGGATGGTACAAATCTGTTCTGGTCGACATCCACCAATTGGGGCACCAGGGGAGCAGTCCATCAGTATCTTGGCCAAGATTTTATAGTCCGCATTTAGCAGAGCCAGGGCTGGCATAAACCTAACAGTTCGGGGTCTCTGTCCGGCTTGGGCAGTGAGACCAGCAGAGACTCACGAAGAGATCCAGGGAGGATAGATGCCTCCAGCAAAGCCTCTTAAAGGGCGAGTAGGTGGGGGCCAGTACTTGAGAGTACACTTTGTAGTACTCGGCCAGTAGCCCATACAGCCCGAATGCTTTTCCTGTGACTAGCGCTTTAATGGCCTCCCGGACCTTGGAGAGTGTGAGTGGTTCTTCTAGCCCTATCCGCTGTTTCAGTGCAATGGTGGGCAGGGAGCGAGGGGAAAAGAAGATCTCCAGTTTGGCCAGTTCAACTCTGATGATGGACTCATACAATGTTTAGTGCTTGGCTAATTCCTGGTGTATCTCCTGCTGAGTACACAGTGGCTGTCCTGACATCGAGAGCAGTGAAAGAATTGGCCACTGTGCTTGTTCCTGATGGATCAACCACTCCAGCATATGCCCCGCCTGGTACGCCGCAGCATGCGTGCAGGCGGAATGAGCGACGTAATTTACACATTGCAGCCATTCCAGTAACTCTGCATGGTTCTTCCATGCCTCTTCCAGTCGCCACATGTGATATGAGTTTGCCACTTTGTCAGACTCAAGCTGAAGGAGTGTTTTGGTTTTGATTTATTTGTTGAATTTTGCTGTAATTTTCGAATTTGGTGTTTTTTGTTGCATTTTGTTTTCACTTTATTACTGTCTGAAGTGCTACATAAATACTTTACACATTGCCTCTAAGTTAAATCTGACTGCTCTCTGCGAAGCTACCAGATGGGTAGAGCACAGGTTAATTTGGGGTTTGATTGGGCCTGACCCTGACAAAGATTGTGGTTGCTGCTTGAGTAGGGCTTCACCCTCCTCAACCTGTGCCCCAGTTTCTCACAATAATCTTGACTTTGCTTTTAGTGTCACAATCAGCATAGAAAATGTACTGAAAGAATTGTTTTGTTTGCGCGAGGGTGATCATTGTCATTTGTCATCTGTACTCCTATATTGCATGAGCCAACAAATGTAGCCTGCTTCTTCATTTCACTGCTGAGTAAATCATGATACAGCTTTACTCTCTCCATCGGGGATTCCTTTTGAATGTACTGGAGTGTTCGTGAATGTGGAATCTTTTAAATGCCAAGGAGAGTGGAAGCGAACTTCTGCACCTTTGGTCCGAAGGTGAAATCATAGGGTTAACCCAAAACTCTTAATTTAGTCTCTATGTAGCCTATTTGGTTTGGAGCCCTCTTTTCTTTTTGTTCCTGCTAACGTTGTCATGATCCCTGAGACCAGAAGTAGAAAGTGCAGATGGAGTGCCAGTGAGGGGCAAGCCAGAGTTAGAAGTTGCAAACCTGGGCTAAACCTAATTAACATCTAAAAGATATTGTTCACAGTCAGGACACCATCAGATTGGAGATGAAGTACAAAAAAGAAAAATAAAGCAGCAGGCCTTCTCAATTTATATAACAATATACATGGTATAAGATACCTGTATTCACCAGGAGCACCCCAACCCTGTTCCAATTTAGTAAAGAGCTGAAGGGCTACCTCTTTAAAGAACTCTACATCGCAATAAAATAACCACATACTAGCATACATGCATACATACATGCATACATACTTACATCCATACATACATAAATACTTATTTTTGGTCCTTGCTGTCCCTGAATGTATGGAAGGCTTAACTTTTTGTTCTGTTTCTCAATGTATGTGCCAGAAAATGTGGTGAGAATAATACTCTGAAAATTGGAAGATCCCGAAGATGGCCACCGGGTAAGGAGCTCCGGCTATGAGCTCCCTGACTAGGGAATACCTTTGGACATAATTCCCAGAGATAAACCCCTCTTCTGACCACCTACACTGCCAGGGATCTGTGGACGGCTTTCCAGCGTTTCTCCACCCTGAGAGAATTTTTAATGACCGGCTACAGCACCCACCGAGTATCCAGGTCTGACTGATGCTAGCGGATCCCTAGCAACATGGCCATTGCTCGGTTGAGCTGCCTATGTAGCTGAGAGGAGATGGGCTGGGGATCACCCCTCTGACCATCACCTACCTTCCGGGCATGGACACGGTTGCTCGGCATCCCGCTGTAGTGTAGTTCCTATTTCCCTAATAGGCTCTGCGCATTGGAATAATATACCCTATAGGTTTGACATAGGAATGAGGTCAGTATGTCCCTATCGAGTATATTAAACTTAATTACTTTGTGCCAGCTAGCTCAGAGGCCACTAGAAACTCCTTGTAAACAAGAAGGGAGTAGTTTCTGGCAATCGTATAAACATGCCTACTTTGTTTCCCTTTAGAATCGGAACACTCTCAGAATCGTGGAAACAATAGATAACAGTTTCACTCAGCTAGTCGTGCATGCTTAGTTTCTCCAGAGTTACACAGAAAGAATAGATGGGCGTTTCAATAAAAAGGATTTATTGAACAGTCTTGTTTCTCGTGTAAGAGATATGAGGTGTTATGATCACAAGACAATATGCAAGATATATAATGTACAGCGTAAGCAGTAGAAATAAATAATACTGCGCTAGCATTATCTTTTAGCTATCACACATATATTCATATACATAAATAACATAAGCTAAAAATGCGAGTACTCGTACGATGCGTCTCCAAGCTTGTTCTACACCAGTGTACCTAACCTAACCTAACCTAGGTGTAGGACAAGGTAAGAAGTAGGTGAAGTATTCTATAGTATGGTATGCTATAGTCTAGTATGCCAAGAGTCCCTCTAGGTTCTAGTCAGCTCCATACCTTGAGAATGAGAGAGGTGGGAATCTCTTTCCGGATCCTCAAACTCTAACACCCCGCGAAGGGAGTCAGAACACTGGGAGCTGGATTCTCTGCGAGCAGGGATGACAGCGTCTCTTCTCAGTGCGTCAGGCCGGGACACGGGCTCCTCTAAAGTCGAGGTCTCCTCCTAACTTGCCTGGGTAAGGGAAGGTATATTTATACCTGGTAGGTGCCTTGGAATGTTAGCATTGACATGAAGTCGGACAGAGGAAGACGTCAGGAATGAACCCTTAAGGAATAGCGGTTCATGCATAATAGATGAGTTCTTGGAGAAATCAATAATCCTGTGCTAGGGGAACTCCCAAGAGCTTAAGGGTCTGGTTTCTAAGAACTCGTTGTGACGTTAGGGTGGACGGATGTCGGTGACCATGCCTGTATTTGGAGTGCATGGCTAATGCCTAAATAAGTAGTAACAAAAACTCCTAGGCAATGTCAATAAAGCATACAATATACACAGTATCTGTAACATTAAGAAAACCAAGGAAGACAGAAAAAATATGTTCAAAGTTGTTACCATTTTAATAATTTCTTCTCATATTGTCTAAACAAATGATATTTATACAAAACATTTAAAAAATGAAACACAATATGTAACACATCACTTTTAATCAATAGATATAAATAAAGGGTTAAAAAGTGGCAATATCTCTAATAATGCCAAAATAAGGACTGGGATTCTATGCCTATATAAGGGCAATGCGAACTGTGCCTATATAAGGACATGTTTCAGGAAAGCCTATATACGGACACCTAAAGCGGAATACAACACCCACTCCACTTTCGAATGAACGATAATACTAAATGCTAAACATTAAATGCTAAACATTAAATTGAGTACCACATGTTGCTAAAAACATTTCTAAAAGCATATTAAAAGAAGTTTAAAAGAAACTGTTGCTAAAACATGTAATGCAATAGGTACTGTACATTGTAAAGCATTTTTTCATTCTAAGCATATATCATAAATAAAATGCAACATGAATGAATAAACAGAAGTATACGAAACAGTTGACAAGTTTTCAAAAATCAAAGCCATTTCATAACATGGTACTTAAATGAAAGTATAGTAAAATAAGGTGACAATGTGTCCCTGGAAGTATTCAAAGAAGTCTGTTTTATATGAATAGTTCTACTGTAAGCAGATTGAGTTGCCATTTATTTTCAAAAAATAGAGAAAAAGAAAAAGTTCAATTTTAGGAAGAGTTCCAAGTTTGTTCTATTTTGAAAATATGGAGGCCAAATTTCATTGTGTCCCTGGTACACTGTGAGCCGAATCAAAGTCAGTGTATGGGTCTGGTGTAAACATGAAATCATCTATTTCTGTAGACAAAAGATTGTCTACCGATGTTGGTGACAGTTGGAATACCTCATTTAGAAGGTTAACTGCACAGAGATGTGAAGCATCGCCTTCAGCATAGGATGCCATAGCAATGTCCACGTCCATTGTTACCTGTGTGCCTGTTGATCCATCTCGTACCTCAGCAGCAGCAGGAAGCGTCTGTGAGATCTCAATGAATGACATCATCAGGATTGGTAGCCTTTGGGGACAACACAGAGCATGGGCCGTTATCGGGTCCAGCAGAGTATCGATATCCGTTGGCATGACTGATGGGAGTGTTAGACAGGAGTCTAGCACGCATTCTTCACCGCAAAGCAGGCAGCGTAGAACAGGTAAGATGCAATCTTGCCAGATTGGTCTGAATGACAGAAACCATGTTGTATTAAGTTCCCGTAGACGAGGTATGCCCACAAGTTGCACTATGCGCTCACAGCACTTCCGTTCTAGGAGAGCTTTCTCCACATCGCTCGGAGTGATGCCGGTGAATAGGCTTGCCATAGCGTAGTGGTAGGAATAGAAACAGGATTCCTGCAACAAGTGCTAGAATTAATGGCACACCACCAAACACCGAATGTGCGAAGTTTGGGATGATTCCGAGGACTGCCTGGAAGGGTGCTAACAGTCCTGAACAGATGGTCTTAAATACATGTACAATCCCGCTCGTATCAGACATGTTTAAGAATCGTCCCATCATTTCTACGAAATGTATAGGGCAGTTTGTACGAATTAAAGCCTGTATCTCAGCCGAAGTCCTTGCAATTTGTAGATCATAGGTTTCTTTGGCCGAGGTCAAAGGCACGGTTTGTTGCAAAAGCATGGCTTTCATTCTGCTTAAAGTATCAAAACGTATAAAAGAAACATTCAATGAAGGCCATAGAGGCAACTCCCTGACTGTCTCTGTTTGGGGGAACAATACTTGCATACAGCAAGTAACCCTGGAGTCGACCGTTACCAGATATGGGATTCCTGGCAACATGCCACAGCAACCCTGATCATTTAACATGAGGTAACTCCCATTAGAAAGTTGGCCAAACGTTGGATTAATCACAGCAGCCGGTGTACCTTGCAGGTGACAGGATAAATTTGCCACAGAACCATTACAAGCCCCGTGCAAAGAAATGTCCAGACATATGAGAGAACCGCTTAATGCCCTTTCACAGTGTGTACCGCTTAGAAACACTTCACGATCCCCACTCAAACATCTGTATTCGTAAGGTAAATCCCAGGATGTCTTAATGTATTCTTTACCCAACCTTTCATATTTGTCTGCTTGCATTTGTTTGAGGCAATACTGAAACTGAAAAGTAGAAACAGGCAGAGTTATTTTGCCATGAATAAGCCATTCTGTAGCTGGTTTTTATGCCACTGTGAATGGTAATTTTTCCAGTTTTTCAATGCTCAGCACTGTATACTTTGCTCCCCTTTGTGCCAGTTCGATCTGTTTATCAGTTAGATTGTATTCCGAAAACAGAGACGACGTGTTGATAAAACGCCAAGGCACATAGCCCGCACGCAAAGATTGCAGCGTCCAGCTTAATAACATAATAGAACGTAACTGAGATTGGCCTTGTTGTAACATGGCTAAATCTTGTACCAGTATGTCAATAGCAGAGGATACAATGTTGTCCAATGAATAAATTCTGGATGACAAAGTTGTTAACCCATTGTCGACCACAGTGAGAGATTTCTCTAAGTTAATACGATCAAGTTCACGTATTCTTTCTGAGGCCTCTGCCTGTGAAACCTTCCATATTTCATTATAAGCATCATAAATGCCGGCATATATGAAATGTTTTTGACGCGGTTTTCTTGGTCCTAGCAAGAATTCCCTAAGGTCTGCGTCTTCTTTAAGTAAAGATAAGTGTTGTTTCACATCCTCTAGTGTAGATTTTTGTAACCAGTCAAGGCACAATTTTCCTACACTGTATGTTGTTACTACCCCTGGATGTTGTCGTTGAACATATCGTGGGTCTGGCCTATGGATAGTAAAGCCCTGTATTCTATTCAGGAATCTTTCTTGACAGATGTTTGTGTCTGTGGGCCAGAGTAACCATTTTTTCCAATCAGGATCAGTTCTGTTGTTTTGTAGTATTGTGTCTACTGTGACCGCTCCCTGTGTAGTGCTATTACTTGCATGTGTTTGGTACAGAAGGTGTGTTCATGTCTTTGATCTTGGCTAAACCAAGGCAAGACGTTTGTTGCACAGTGTCATTCAAAAACATTATTTGACGTGGGATGTTTTGTATTAGTTAACATAATTTTCTGACCTGTTTTGTTTACATTCTTATAGAAAAATGTTTCTGGATCAGATGTATTGTACCCTGAACAATAGGGAAACTTTTTAGCAAACGTTTTTGAACTACCTTTTGGCGGTGTAGGACAATGGTCCCATTGGTTAGACATAAACACACTTCTAGGTGTTGCAGATTTATGCAAGAAATGATGACCATAGTGGTAATAACAATAAAGCTGTTCATAGTCTGATGAGCCCTCTAAGTATTCATTGTTAGAGAACGCAGCAGACCTTTCTAGATCAGACATCATATCATTTACAGTCTCAAAGTCCCAATCATCAGAATAGGTACTGTAGGTAATAAAATCACTTAATGAAATTTTAAACAAATGTGGAATGTTCAAAAGTTCCGTGGGGCCAAATATGTCGAAATCGGTTTTGTCCCACACCATACCATCCTGTATAGGAACGGCTGTGATGTTCACTGCTGACAAGTCTCTTGTTTCACGATGGGAAGATTTGTGTGGTTTCAAAGTAAGTTCACATTTTTACTTTCAGTGTCCATATGGATGTATCTGCCATTTATAAGCACGCTGATAGTCATAACCAAAGCTAGCCAAAGCAGAAAGAAAAATAGTCCAGAAATAATCCATAATTCAATCCATGGTGAAACCAGATAAGTAAGTCAAAAAGATAAGTCTCTTTCAGGAAATGAAAAAGGTCTTGTACTTGTTGCTTGAACGTTTTTGATGCTGGCGTCGTTTCAGGTTCACTCGGATCCTCAGAAAACGTATCAAAGTTAATGAAATAGCCAGAAGCAGTATGGTCAATTGTTGGAATTGCATCAGGATTTGTTGAAATCGCTGGAATCAGTTGATCACTTGTAAGGTTGGTGTAGACAGGTGTATTTGGACGAACTGTTACTTGAGTTTCAAGAGGGATGAGTTCCATAGTGTTGTTGCTTAGTCCTTCATCTGTTACTGCTGAATTTTCGATGGTTATGAGTCTTTCAGTCTGAACCTCTTGGATAGTAGCGAGAGGAGTGCGTCTGCTACTAGGTCGGAGTCCACGAGGCCTACTATTTAATATTGGCCACATACTGTGGTTTGATGAGGTCGATTGACACAAATCTTTTCTCCTTTTTTCCAGCAAGGGGCGGCAGAAGTACTGTTCTTGTTCCGTGGACGGCTAGGACAGGTACTCGTTGTCTGTAAGAAGGTCCAAATTCCTTCTTGTCCGCAATCTTCTCTCCGACTAGATCCCCAACTTTTGGGATCCAGACAGGCTTTGCTAGGACTGCCGGTGTTTCCCCAGTGGTGGTTGGCTTCAGGAAAACGTTGCTTTGTTTCGATCTTAGTTCATTTAGATCCTGTAAAACAGCCAAACGATCTTTGATATCAAAGGGTTTATTTTCCACCACTGTGCCTTTACATTCGAGATCAGGAACCCACATTCTTGTCCAAAATAGGACCTCATATGGAGTGACCCCCCCTAGAGAACTTCTTGGCAAATTATTTAATGAGCGTTGGACCCCATAAAGATGTTTGACCCACCCATCACTCAAACCTAATACTATAGCTGTTATAGACTGCTTTACGTCCCGGTTTTTCCTTTCCACAACAGAATTTCCCTCAGGATGAAACGGAGAGGAGTACCGCAATGCAACGCCCAAACTGGCCATGGCTTCTTTGTAAGCCCGAGAGCTAAATGCAGGGCCCTGGTCAGAATGTAGTGTGCCTATTGCGTATGTGCCGATAAAGACTCGCGAATCTTTTATAACAGTTCGAGCGTCAGCCGAGCGCTGAGGCCATATCCATAGGAACCTTGACTTAGTATTTGTGGGATTGCATTTGTCCATAGGGACGCCTGTGCGTAGATAGTCTAATGCTGTCTAACAATGGTGTCTGTACTGGGCAGGCTACTTCGTAGTCTGATGGCGTTCTGCATCACGCTGTATATTACAGTCTATGCAGTCATCGATGAAGATGTGAATCTGTGTATTCATTCCAGGCCACCAGTACATCTCTTTTAATGTTAATATTATTTTAGAGATCCCTTGATGTGACAGACCCTCCCCCAGATGTGCTTCATAAATCAAAGCTGCTCTACGTTCCATGTTTGGAATTACCCTATCCCCCACTCCAGGGATTCGAGCAAAATGAACGTTGTTCGCATCAAGTACATAAGAGTACTTGAGTGGAAATTTCTTTGGGAACGCTGCACCACTGCCTTTGCTTGAAGCATTGACAGCCTACAATATCTCACTGTCTATTCTCGTTTTTGAACGAGTGATCGCAGCTACGGAAGCCGTCTGAACAGCCCCCTTTGCAGCTTCGTCAGCCAATGAATTCCCTGCAACGTGAACGCCATCACGTTGATGACTCAGCGTGTGTATCACGTGAGCTTTTGGTAGTTCGTTTTGTAACTGAACTACTTGTTCCCAAAGCGTTTTATGCTTTATTGTGCCACCTTTTGCATCTTTGAACCCATTTTCAAGCCAATTTTGTATATATTCATTATACGACTGAACACAGTAAAAAGAATCGCACACTATGAGTGTGGGGAATTCGCGATCTGTACTTTCAAGTGCCAGTTTGAATGCTTGTAGTTCAGCTCGCTGAGCTGTACAATCTCCTAGAGATTGAGTTTTAGTGACCATTGGTCTGAAGTTACCATCTTGCATGCGACCTTTAACGATTGTGCACGCTGCACTGTAAACTTGCTTACTCCCTGTAGCGCGTTGTGCTGATCCATCAGTGTAAATTATGAATTCGTACTGATCGAGAGGCAGAATTTCAGTGGGCAGAGGACATTCATGTTCATATTGCAGGAACGCTTGTGTTTTTAAATCAGGATCAAAAACATATTCAACATCTGTTGCAGCAAGAGAATTAACCCATTGTATCCATCTAGGATGTAAAGCTTTTGCATTCGGAATGCTCGCTTTTGTGACCGCCTCCAAGGCTGGTACTGGGGTTACGACAATAATACATTTCCCTTGTGCTAGAGCTCTTTCTTTTGCTACTGCAGTTTGAACTGCTGTCAGTATTTTTTCTGTTGAAGTGAAGCGCATTTCTGCTTGTGTATACAAATGTGATTTGTATGCTACGGGTACTTTTTCACCCTCATTAAATGTTAAATAGGTGAATCCGCACTGTCCCGAAATTATTCGGATCACTAAATTGCGTTGATTTGCGCGTGTTTGTAAGTGATTTGTTGCTAACATGTTAGCCTGGAGTGAACGCAAGATTTCTGTGTGTTCCTGTGTCCAATGTTTGATTGAAAAATCAGGTTTGATTAATTCGTAGAGAGGTTTAACCCCTTCTGCGTAATTTAGAATGTAAGTTCTTCCAAAATTTAGGAAAACCCAAATGGATTGTAAATTTTTCAGCGTTTTTGGAGGTTGGAGCAGCGCACACTTTTCTAAAAGTTAGCTGCCAAGCTCTTGCCGTCACTTGAAAGCTCATATCCTAGGAAAAGGACATTGAGATGGGCAATTCTGGATTTTTAAAGTTGAATTTATAGCCCTCAGAGGCGAAGCCCAATATAATGGTACTCACCCTGTTCAAGTGCCTATCTAGGTCATCGTCTGTCAGATAGATGTCATCGACATATGACAATGCCTCATTATCATAAATTTGTAGTAACTCTGTTACCCTCGCTGAGAATAACCCTGGGCTGTTCTTGAACCCTTGTGGAGTCTACAAAATTGACGCTGGGTCCCCATTATTGAGAAAGCTGTTAAGTACCTACTTTCAGGTGCTATGTTTTGACAAAAGAAACCATTTGAAATGTCCAATGTGGTTTTATATTTTTTGCGCACAATGTTATTCATTAATGCTGTACTATGTGCATTTTGCACTGCAAATGTTTTAGAACAAGTGTTCAAGTGTAATCCAAAACTAGACGATATGTATTGTCTGGTTTGGATACAGGAAACAAAGGATTGTTCATTGAGGAGGTGCATGTTTCAATGACCCCTTGGTATTCAAGTTGATCTAAGATCTCCCTGACCTGTTTTTTAGCTTCTTGCTTTATTGGATACTGCCTTTGTGCAGTAGGTTCATTTTTTAATTGTATTTTATTGTGAGGTGAATCCTCATCCCATCCTACATGATTTTTATATAATGCTGGGGCCTGGGCAACTGCCCATTTCCTGGCATAAGTATATTTTAGGTGAATTGGAATATGGTTGGAGAAGGCTGGCATAATGATGTCCTCGCCATGTGGGCACTCCCTGACAAATTGTGGTGGCCAGTCTTTTTCTGCTAGAAGTATATCATAACCCCTTGAAAGTTTTTCCCAAAAGAGTATTTTCACTTTTCTTTTTATGTCTCCCTCCATTCGGAGTGTTATTTCATATAAATTTTGTTGAGCACTAACCCTGGTGTCTACAGTTTCTACTGTGATGTACTCATTCAAGTCCACTATCTCCAGAAGTTCCTTCAGGTTCTGGCGAGCTATTGTGACTTCTGCTGCACTGTCCAGCATTGTCTGAGCCCATTCTCCGTTCTTGAGCTGTGTTCTCAGTATTCTCGGCATGTCTGATCTTCAGACCTGCTACCTTCTTTTTTGAGAATTGAGGTTTTGATTTATTTTTCTGAACGTGTTTGTCGTCTTTGGATTTCACGCGTTCTTCTCTATGTTCTGACCGTCCTCTTCTTTCCAATGTCTGTGACGATATCTGAAAGGTACGAGAGGAACGTGTATCAGTATCTTGATACCTGTCAGGTTTTCTTAAATTAGCCCTATTCCTGAGGTTATACCTCCTTTCAGAGGGCTCCATTTGAGGAGACCTACCTCGGGATTGAGAACGTGTCTCGTTTGAATTTTGTTTATTAGTTTCCCACTTCTTTTTAGAAGATGTAGGAGTTTGTTTAATAGAGTCCTTCTCAGGACTTTCAGATAGTTTTGGCTTCAAAGGTTTTCCACCCAAACTATCTCTGCCTAATTCTGCATAAGATTGTTCTATTATTCTGGGTAGTTCAGTTTGATGTTCTGTTACATCAAATTCCCTTAATCGTTGGCGGATCGGCACTGATGCTGCCTCCCCTTTAATATTAGATAATATTATTGTTGAGACCTGGTCGAAGTTTTTCACTAATTTCATACCTAAATTCAGAGCAGGCTCTGCCCCAGATTCGTTTTGAATTTGTTTCAGGACATCTGGTATTATTGCAATTGACGGAACACCATGTGTTTTAGTATAGATGGCAGCAAAGACTGCGCCCCAAGTGGTGCAATCTTCCAGTTGTGGTGTGATCCCCATTGGTAAACAGATTGTTAGGATTCTGTGTTTCTCATAAGGGCTAGTATTAGGAAATACTGCCTCGATTTGAGTAATTTTTTGAGCTATCCAGAATGGAATTTGCTCACGTTTTGTGGGCATTTTACCCATCACTGCGTATAAAGTCTGTGGAGTAATTGTTAGTGTATTCCCCTGTTGAGGGGTTTGATTTGGAATGGTCAATGGTGGTTGGACTGTGAAAGTTCGCATGACATATTGGACTAATTGTCTATAAATTTTTATTAATTCTGTAAGTTGAGTAAGTAATTCCTCGTCTGACATTATATCGAGGTCAGGGTGAGGAGTGTAGCCGGCTAGAATCGGCCATGTTGCCCCTGGTCTACCTAGTGGACCGAGCCTGGTAATGTTTTTGTGATGTTTTAGGGCGCCTTTAAACCAGAGTTGATGCTCCTGGTATGTGAGTGGAATTTCAATATCCTCGAAAGGAATATATTCCTCTGGTGGTTCATCTTCTTTGTAGAAGTGAAACACTCTTGTGACTGGATTTGATTCTGGGAATACTATCCATGAATAGAATACCTCTGTCTGAAAAGATTCTTGTGCCTCTATCACGAAAACTGCTCTACCCCCTCTTGGTGGTAGGCCGTGTTTTATAAGTTTTAGAGTGATGGCTCTTCTTAAGTTTGGAGTGATGTCTATAGCACCCTCCTCGGTTTCATTTAAACCTGTAAAGTTAAAATCTGTTACGACTGGTTGAGCCGCAGCTACACCGTTCCCGGTGTCATTGTCCCCGTGTTCGGACATTTGTTATAGGAAAAATGTAGTACAAGTTTCAAGGAAACAAAAGATAAGGTGCACAATATTTTGGAACACTGTATCCTTCAACGTTGAACAAACCAAACAGCTAATATATAGTTTTTTTTTGTCCTATTTAGCTTTGATGGATATTTAACCCTACCCACTCCAGACGTCTTATGGAGTATGTGAGTAGGGGTCTCTGAGAGAAAAGCACGACTGAGTTACTCAGTATCTAGCGTTAAATTACTGCCTTACCAAACGGTTGGGCACCATGTAGTGTAGTTCCTATTTCCCTAATAGGCTCTGCGCATTGGAATAATATACCCCATAGGTTTGACATAGGACTGAGGTCAGTATGTCCCTATCAAGTATATTAAACTTAATTACTTTGTGCCAGCTAGCTCAGAGGCCACTAGAAACTCCTTGTAAACAAGAAGGGAGTAGTTTCTGGCAACCGCATAAACATGACTACTTTGTTTCCCTTTAGAATCGGAACACTCTCAGAATCGTGGAAACAATAGATAACAGTTTCACTCAGTTGGTCGTGCATGCTTAGTTTCTCCAGAGTTACACAGAAAGAATAGATGGGCGTTTCAATAAAAAGGATTTATTGAACAGTCTTGTTTCTCGTGTAAGAGATATGAGCTGTTATGATCACAAGACAATATGCAAGATATATAACGTTCAGCGTAAGCAGTAGAAAGAA
Source organism: Calotriton arnoldi (assembly GCA_963921515.1). Lineage (NCBI taxonomy): Eukaryota > Metazoa > Chordata > Amphibia > Caudata > Salamandridae > Calotriton > Calotriton arnoldi. The sequence continues at coordinate 839,634 of CAWUFW010008333.1, read as the reverse complement.
ATAATACTGCGCTAGCATTATCTTTTAGCTATCACACATATATTCATATACATAAATAACATAAGCTAAAAATGCGAGTACTCGTACGATGCGTCTCTAAGCTAGTTCTACCCCAGTGTACCTAACCTAACCTAGGTGTAGGACAAGGTAAGAAGTAGGTGAAGTATTCTATAGTATGGTATGCTATAGTCTACTATGCCAAGAGTCCCTCTAGGTTCTAGTCAGCTCCATACCTTGAGAATGAGAGAGGTGGGAATCTCTTTCCGGATCCTCCAACTCTAACACCCCGCGAAGGGAGTCAGAACACTGGGAGCTGGATTCTCTGCGAGCAGGGATGACAGCGTCTCTTCTCAGTGCGTCAGGCCGGGACACAGGCTCCTCTAAAGTCGAGGTCTCCTCCTAACTTGCTTGGGCAAGGGAAGGTATATTTATACCTGGTAGGTGCCTTGGAATGTTAGCATTGACGTGAAGTCGGACAGAGGAAGACGTCAGGAATGAACCCTTAAGGAATAGCGGTTCATGCATAATAGATGAGTTCTTGGAGAAATCAATAATTGTGTGCTAGGGGAACTCCCAAGAGCTTAAGGGTCTGGTTTCTAAGAACTCGTTGTGTCGTTAGGGTGGACGGATGTCGGTGACCATGCCTGTATTTGGAGTGCATGGCTAATGCCTAAATAAGGACTGGGATTCTATGCCTATATAAGGGCAATGCGAATTGTGCCTATATAAGGACATGCTTCAGGAAAGCCTATATACAGACACCTAAAGCGGAATACAACACCGCTACCCCTTCTGGGATTGCTTTTTGGACGCATGAGTCGTGCTCCCCTGACAAACCTACAAGGTGAATGCCGCGAAGCTGCTGCCCTATGTCCCCGAGCTTTTTCCTTTTCAAATTCTGAGTGAGTGCGGCGTTTCCCTGTCTTCCGCCCTTCCGACCCTGTAGCTGCCTCCCCCTTCTGGGGCTACTGCTTGGGCCCCCAAGTCAACGTACTTTGCCAAAGCAGCAAGTTACAATCGAGACGCTGCTGCCCTTGTGTCCCCGAGTGTTTTTTTTCTTGATGACTCAAGTGAGATCGGCGATTTTCCTGTCTTCCGCCCTCCCGATCCCGTGGCTGCCTCCCCCTTCCAGTCCAGTTCCCAGAGGTGGGTTTTTCCACTGATTTTGGATTGTGTGTTGGTTGATCTGCAATCCCTCCATTTTGTGCTGGAGGTTTATGGGTCCGTGACCTGGTCCTCCATCTTGACGACTTCGACCAGCTACTAAGATCGCTGCAAGCTGCCGGTCTTTGTCTTGGTGTCGCCAGCCTGCCTATTGCATCAAGCTGACCCCCCCTTCGGGACGCCTACCCCCCCTTTCGATAAGGATGACCACTGCAAGACACCCTTTTCGCCCCTTCCTTCGGGCCCTCTTTTACTACCTATGGTGCTCTGGCGCAGAGAGCGAGTCTGGCCCCGGACGATGTGATTCCGTGACCCCCACCAGACTGTGGGCATGAGGACTTTGACTTTGAGGGTGCCCTGATGTACTTTCTTCCATTGTTCGGTTTGCCTGACTTTGTCCGTTTTCCAGCTTCCTGTCTCAATCCCCCCTCTCCCATTCATCCTCTTTGCTCAAAGGGACTCGTATTTGTGTTATTTATGCTCTGGTAACTGATGTAATTTTGTATAACTGTTTTCGTGTAAAGCACTCTGATACCTCCGGGTCTAGCTAGCGCTATATAAATAAATAAATAAATAAAATGCATTGACAGTGCACTCAGGTAATGGGCTTTTTAGCCTAGAAAGTTATGAAATGACAATCATTATGCCAGGAATCAACACCATTATTACATGAATGACCACCATATATCACAAATGAACACCGTCATGTCATAGATATCATTATGCCAATCCAATTATCGGCACCAATATGCCATTGATCACCTGGGGCTGGCTGTTAACCATGAAGAGTAATGTTTGGCAGGGAGAGCACATACATACACCTGTTTTTCACTGAGCTGTTTCCTCTGCTCCTAAACCTATTGAGTCTAATCGAATATACCCCACGTCCCTGGTGACTCTATGGTTTCTCTTGTAACTCTGCATGGATGTGTGGCATGTATGATATGGATTTGTTGATACAAATAGCGTGGTGACAACATTTTTGGGAGTTTTGCTTTGTGCTTTGTGATTGACAACAATATTGGCTCGATATATGTGGAACATACAGGACATAGAAGATTATCTGAATGTTTTGAGAGGTGTTGTTACATACTGCCATAACTTCTTGGCATGTCATAGCTAGCCAAGTCAGGATAACATAATTTAATTGCCACATTATCACTCAAAGTTATTATCACACCACACACCTGAGAACTAACATAAATAAGGATGCAACCAGATGGTTTTTTACTACTTCCTTGCTGTCTTCCACAGTAGCAAGTCCTGGATTTGGTTGGCATTTAAGGCATGCGTCAATAGCTATAGCCTGACCCATGGAGCCACTATGCATCAAACAACAGGACAAGACAATCTTGTGCCCTACCACTGAGAATGAAACAGTCCTTGAGTGTGATCCATGCAAATAAACCATGACTTAGAAAGCCCAAAAGGGTGCTTAATGTTGTCACTGTTTTATGTGTGCTGTGCCTCTCTTGACACTGTGCAGTGGCACCCTTAACCCCTTCGCTGATAGGCCTTTTCCCCTCCTGTGCTAAGCCTTTTTTTGGCTATTTGGGGTAGTGCGCGCTTAGGCCCCTGTAACTTTTTGACCACATAAGGTATCCAAGCCAAATTTGGGTCCTTTTTTTCTAACATCATGGGAATTGTAAAGGTACCCAGGGTTTGTGGATTCCCCTGGAGGGGACCCAGAAATTAGTCAAAATACAGCTAAATTTTGGTTTTTTTTGGAAAAAGGCAAAAAAAGGGCTACAGATGAAAGCGTCTTGATTTTTCCCTGCAAATGGCATCAAAAAGGGGTTGTGGGGATGAAATCACCATCTTCCCAGCTTTCAGGGACAAGCAGACTTTTGTCAGAAAACCAACTTTCTTTACACAGTTTTGGCATTTTTCTGGGACATAGCCTATTTTTTGTGCTTTCAACCTCCTTCCAGTTAATGGTAGAAATGGGTATGAAACCAATAATGGATCCTGGAAAGCCATACATTTATGAAAAGTAGACAAAATTCTGAATTCAGCAAGGGGTCATTTGTGTAGATCCTTAAAGTTTTCCTTATAGAAACTAACAGTTAAATAAAGGAAAAATTGAAAATTAGTTGAAAAAAACAGCCATTTGTGTCAACGTTTTCACCTGTAACTTCTTCTAATTATGACAGCTATTTGAAGGCAATATACCGTTATATCCGCTGGACCTTTCTGGTTGTGGGGATATATAGGACTTGTAGGTTCACCAAGAACCCGACGAACCCAGAGCCAATAATTGAGCAACATCTTGCAATGATTTTTTTTTAAGTACCGGGTATATAGCAATTATTTTGGGAAGATGTATACATGGAAAAATTGTTATGAAAGACACCTATGTATTTCTGAAATGGGAACAAAATGTAGATTTTAGAAACAGTAGATATTTGCACATTTCCGAAATTGGGAGTACCCATACTAGCATGAGAATTATAGGTCATTTTTCAAAATGACTTATTTTTTACACATTGTCTTTCATTTGGAAGGCAGAAATGCATCAAAAGTCAATAGGTAATAACAGTTGCTCTACAATTCTGTGTTACCCTAAGTCTCCCGATAAAAATGGTACCTCACTTGTGTGGGTAGCCCTTGTGCCCACAACAGGAAAATGCAACGTGGACGTACCACATTTTCACAATGAAAAATTACCCTTTTTTTGCAAAGTGCCTATGTGTAGTTTTTGAACCCTAGCTCTGCCGGCACCTAGGGAAACCTAGCAAACCTATACATTTTTGAAAACTAGACACCCAGGGGAATCCAGGATGGGGTGACTTGACTGCCTCCCACCAGGTTCTGTTACCCAGAATCCCTTGCAAACATAAAAAATTGTCAAAAAAACCACATTTTCCCCACATTTCTGTGGTGGAAAGTTCTGGACTCTGCGTGAATCCACAAATTTCCACCCACCCCGCGTTCCCCAAAGTCTTACGAGAAAAATGGTACCTCACTTGTGTGGGTCGGCCTAGTGCCTGCGACAGGAAACGGCGCAAAACGCAACGTGGTCACACCTCAATTTCGCAGTGAAAAATGACCCTTTTTTGGCAAAGTGCCTAGCTGTAGTTTTTGAACCCTAGCTCTGCCGGCACCTAGGGAAACCTAGCAAACCTATACATTTTTGAAAACTAGACACCCAGGGGAATCCAGGATGGGGTGACTTGACTGCCTCCCACCAGGTTCTGTTACCCAGAATCCCTTGCAAACATAAAAAATTGTCAAAAAAACCACATTTTCCCCACATTTCTGTGGTGGAAAGTTCTGGAATCTGCGTGGATCCACACATTTCCACCCACCCCGCGTTCCCCAAAGTCTTACGAGAAAAATGGTACCTCACTTGTGTGGGTCGGCCTAGTGCCTGCGACAGGAAACAGCGCAAAACGCAACGCGGTCACACCTCAATTTCGCAGTGAAAAATGACCCTTTTTTGGCAAAGTGCCTAGCTGTAGTTTTTGAACCCTAGCTCGGCCGGCACCTAGGGAAACTTAGCAAACCTATACATTTTTGAAAACTAGACACCCAGGGGAATCCAGGATGGGGTGACTTGACTGCCTCCCACCAGGTTCTGTTACCCAGAATCCCTTGCAAACATAAAAAATTGTCAAAAAAACCACATTTTCCCCACATTTCTGTGGTGGAAAGTTCTGGAATCTGCGTGGATCCACAAATTTCCACCCACCCCGCGTTCCCCAAAGTCTTACGAGAAAAATGGTACCTCACTTGTGTGGGTCGGCCTAGTGCCTGCGACAGGAAACGGCGCAAAACGCAACGTGGTCACACCTCAATTTCGCAGTGAAAAATGACCCTTTTTTGGCAAAGTGCCTAGCTGTAGTTTTTGAACCCTACCTCTGCCGGCACCTAGGGAAACCTAGCAAACCTATACATTTTTGAAAACTAGACAGCCAGGGGAATCCAGGATGGGGTGACTTGACTGCCTCCCACCAGGTTCTGTTACCCAGAATCCCTTGCAAACATAAAAAATTGTCAAACAAACCACATTTTCCCCACATTTCTGTGGTGGAAAGTTCTGGAATCTGCGTGAATCCACAAATTTCCACCCACCCCGCGTTCCCCAAAGTCTTACGAGAAAAATGGTACCTCACTTGTGTGGGTCGGCCTAGTGCCTGCGACAGGAAACGGCGCAAAACGCAACGCGGTCACACCTCAATTTCGCAGTGAAAAATGACCCTTTTTTGGCAAAGTGCCTAGCTGTAGTTTTTGAACCCTACCTCTGCTGGCACCTAGGGAAACCTAGCAAACCTATACATTTTTGAAAACTAAACACCCAGGGGAATCCAGGATGGGGTGACTTGACTGCCTCCCACCAGGTTCTGTTACCCAGAATCCCTTGCAAACATAAAAAATTGTCAAAAAAACACATTTTCCCCACATTTCTGTGGTGGAAAGTTCTGGAATCTGCGTGGATCCACAAATTTCCACCCACCCCGCGTCCCCCAAAGTCTTACGAGAAAAATGGTACCTCACTTGTGTGGGTCGGCCTAGTGCCTACGACAGGAAACGGCGCAAAACGCAACGTGGTCACACCTCAATTTCGCAGTGAAAAATGACCCTTTTTTGGCAAAGTGCCTAGCTGTAGTTTTTGAACCCTAGCTCTGCCGGCACCTAGGGAAACCTAGCAAACCTATACATTTTTGAAAACTAGACACCCAGGGGAATCCAGGATGGGGTGACTTGACTGCCTCCCACCAGGTTCTGTTACCCAGAATCCCTTGCAAACATAAAAAATTGTCCAAAAAACCACATTTTCCCCACATTTCTGTAGTGGAAAGTTCTGGAATCTGCGTGGATCCACAAATTTCCACCCACCCCGCGTTCCCCAAAGTCTTACGAGAAAAATGGTACCTCACTTGTGTGGGTCGGCCTAGTGCCTGCGACAGGAAACGGCGCAAAACGCAACGTGGTCACACCTCAATTTCGCAGTGAAAAATGACCCTTTTTTGGCAAAGTGCCTAGCTGTAGTTTTTGAACCCTAGCTCTGCCGGCACCTAGGGAAACCTAGCAAACCTATACATTTTTGAAAACTAGACACCCAGGGGAATCCAGGATGGGGTGACTTGACTGCCTCCCACCAGGTTCTGTTACCCAGAATCCCTTGCAAACATAAATAATTGTCAAAAAAACACATTTTCCCCACATTTCTGTGGTGGAAAGTTCTGGAATCTGCGTGGATCCACAAATTTCCACCCACCCCGCGTTCCCCAAAGTCTTATGAGAAAAATGGTACCTCACTTGTGTGGGTCGGCCTAGTGCCTGCGACAGGAAACGGCGCAAAACGCAACGCGGTCACACCTCAATTTCGCAGTGAAAAATGACCCTTTTTGGCAAAGTGCCTAGCTGTAGTTTTTGAACCCTAGCTCGGCCGGCACCTAGGGAAACTTAGCAAACCTATACATTTTTGAAAACTAGACACCCAGGGGAATCCAGGATGGGGTGACTTGACTGCCTCCCACCAGGTTCTGTTACCCAGAATCCCTTGCAAACATAAAAAATTGTCCAAAAAACACATTTTCCACACATTTCTGTGGTGGAAAGTTCTGGAATCTGCGTGGATCCACAAATTTCCACCCACCCCGCGTTCCCCAAAGTCTTACAAGAAAAATGGTACCTCACTTGTGTGGGTCGGCCTAGTGCCTGCGACAGGAAACGGCGCAAAACGCAACGTGGTCACACCTCAATTTTGCAGTGAAAAATGACCCTTTTTTGGCAAAGTGCCTAGCTGTAGTTTTTGAACCCTAGCTCTGCCGGCACCTAGGGAAACCTAGCAAACCTATACATTTTTGAAAACTAGACACCCAGGGGAATCCAGGATGGGGTGACTTGACTGCCTCCCACCAGGTTCTGTTACCCAGAATCCCTTGCAGACATAAAAAATTGTCCAAAAAACCACATTTTCCCCACATTTCTGTGGTGGAAAGTTCTGGAATCTGCGTGGATCCACAAATTTCCACCCACCCCGCGTTCCCCAAAGTCTTACGAGAAAAATGGTACCTCACTTGTGTGGGTCGGCCTAGTGCCTGCGACAGGAAACGGCGCAAAACGCAACGTGGTCACACCTCAATTTCGCAGTGAAAAATGACCCTTTTTTGGCAAAGTGCCTTGCTGTAGTTTTTGAACCCTACCTCTGCCGGCACCTAGGGAAACCTAGCAAACCTATACATTTTTGAAAACTAGACACCCAGGGGAATCCAGTATGGGGTGACTTGACTGCCTCCCACCAGGTTCTGTTACCCAGAATCCCTTGCAAACATAAAAAATTGTCCAAAAAACACATTTTCCACACATTTCTGTGGTGGAAAGTTCTGGAATCTGCGTGGATCCACAAATTTCCACCCACCCCGCGTTCCCCAAAGTCTTACGAGAAAAATGGTACCTCACTTGTGTGGGTCGGCCTAGTGCCTGCGACAGGAAACGGCGCAAAACGCAACGTGGTCACACCTCAATTTCGCAGTGAAAAATGACCCTTTTTGGCAAAGTGCCTAGCTGTAGTTTTTGAACCCTACCTCTGCAGGCACCTAGGGAAACCTAGCAAACCTATACATTTTTGAAAACTAGACACCCAGGGGAATCCAGGATGGGGTGACTTGACTGCCTCCCACCAGGTTCTGTTACCCAGAATCCCTTGCAAACATAAGAAATTGTCCAAAAAACCAAATTTCCCCACATTTCTGTGGTGGAAAGTTCTGGAATCTGCGTGGATCCACAAATTTCCACCCACCCCACGTTCCCCAAAGTCTTACGAGAAAAATGGTACCTCACTTGTGTGGGTCGGCCTAGTGCCTGCGACAGGAAACGGCGCAAAACGCAACACGGTCACACCTCAATTTCGCAGTGAAAAATGACCCTTTTTGGCAAAGTGCCTAGCTGTAGTTTTTGAACCCTACCTCTGCCGACACCTAGGGAAACCTAGCAAACACACACATTTCTGAAAAGTAGACACCCGGGGCTTCCAGGGAGGTATGGCTTGCGTGGATCCCCCAACGTTTCCTTACCCAGAATCCCCTGCAAACCTCAATTTTAGCTGAAAAAATCACTTTTTCACACATTTGTGTGTGGGAAAGTGTGGCATCACTGGCCTCACACAAATTTCCTACCACCCAGCGTTCCCCCAGGTCTCCCGATAAAAATGGTGCCTCACTTGTGTGGGAGGCCCAAGTACCCGCGACAGGCAAGGGCCCACAACGTAGTGAGGCAACCTCAAAATGGCCTTTCACAAAACCACCTGGTTTTGCAAGGGAGTCACCTGGGTTTTGGCCCTGTGCTCGGCGGCCATCTACGGAAACCTACCAAACCCACACATTTCTGAAAAGTAGACACCCGGGGGCTTCCAGGGAGGTATGGCTTGCGTGGATCCCCCAACGTTTCCTTACCCAGAATCCATTGCAAACCTCAATTTTAGCTGAAAAAATCACTTTTTCACACATTTGTGTGTGGGAAAGTGTGGCATCACTGGCCTCACACAAATTTCCTACCACCCAGCGTTCCCCCAGGTCTCCCGATAAAAATGGTGCCTCACTTGTGTGGGAGGCCCAAGTACCCGCGACAGGCAAGGGCCCACAACGTAGTGAGGCGACCTCAAATGGCCTTTCACAAAACCACCTGGTTTTGCAAGGGAGTCACCTGGGTTTTGGCCCTGTGCTCGGCGGCCATCTAGGGAAACCTACCAAACCCACACATTTCTGAAAAGTAGACACCTGGGGGCTTCCAGGGAGGTATGGCTTGCGTGGATCCCCAAAGTTTCATTACCCAGAATCCCTTGCAAACCTCAATTTTAGCTGAAAAAATCACTTTTTCACACATTTGTGTGTGGGAAAGTGTGGCATCACTGGCCTCACACAAATTTCCTACCACCCAGCGTTCCCCAGGTCTCCCGATAAAAATGGTGCCTCACTTGTGTGGGAGGCCCAAGTACCGCGACAGGCAAGGGCCCACAACGTAGTGAGGCTGACCTCAAAATGGCCTTTCACAAAACCACCTGGTTTTGCAAGGTCACCTGGGTTTTGGCCCTGTGCTCGGCGGCCATCTAGGAAACCTACCAAACCCACACATTTCTGAAAAGTAGACACCCGGGGCTTCCAGGGAGGTATGGCTTGCGTGGATCCCCAACGTTTCCTTACCCAGAATCCCTTGCAAACCTCAATTTTAGCTGAAAAAATCACTTTTTCACACATTTGTGTGTGGGAAAGTGTGGCATCACTGGCCTCACACAAATTTCCTACCACCCAGCGTTCCCCAGGTCTCCCGATAAAAATGGTGCCTCACTTGTGTGGGAGGCCCAAGTACCCGCGACAGGCAAGGGCCCACAACGTAGTGAGGCGACCTCAAAATTGCCTATCTCAAAACCACCTGGTTTTGCAAGGGAGTCACCTGGGTTTTGGCCCCGTGCTCAGCGGCCATCTAGGTAAACCGACCAAACCCACACATTTCTGAAAAGTAGACACCGGGGCTTCCAGGGAGGTATGGCTTGCGTGGATCCCCCAACGTTTCCTTACCCAGAATCCCTTGCAAACCTCAATTTTAGCTGAAAACATCACTTTTTTCACACATTTGTGTGTGGGAAAGTGTGGCATCACTGGCCTCACACAAATTTCCTACCACCCAGCGTTCCCCCAGGTCTCCCGATAGAAATGGTGCCTCACTTGTGTGGGAGGCCCAAGTACCCGCGACATGCAAGGACACAAAACGTTTTGAGGCAACATCAACATTGCCTATCAAAAAATGTTTTGGGCCCTTGCCTGTCGCGGGTACTTGGGCCTCCCACACAAGTGAGGCACCATTTTTATCGGGAGACCTGGGGGAACGCTGGGTGGTAGGAAATTTGTGTGAGGCCAGTGATGCCACACTTTCCCACACAAAAATGTGTGAAAAAAGTGATTTTTTCAGCTAAAAGTGAGGTTTGTAGGGATTCTGGGTAAGGAAACGTTGGGGGATCCACGCAAGCCATACCTCCCTGGAAGCCCCCGGGTGTCTACTTTTCAGAAATGTGTGGGTTTGGTAGGTTTCCTAGATGGCCGCCGAGCACAGAGCCAAAAACCCAGGTGACTCCCTTGCAAAACCAGGTGGTTTTGTGAAAGGCCATTTTGAGGTCGCCTCACTACGTTGTGGGCCCTTGCCTGACGCGGGTACTTGGGCCTCCCACACAAGTGAGGCACCATTTTTATCGGGAGACCTGGGGGAACGCTGGGTGGTAGGAAATTTGTGTGAGGCCAGTGATGCCACACTTTCCCACACAAAAATGTGTGAAAAAAGTGATTTTTTCAGCTAAAAGTGAGGTTTGCAGGGGATTCTGGGTAAGGAAACGTTGGGGGATCCACGCAAGCCATACCTCCCTGAAGCCCCCGGGTGTCTACTTTTCAGAAATGTGTGGGTTTGGTAGGTTTCCCTAGATGGCCGCCGAGCACAGGGCCAAAAACCCAGGTGACTCCCCTTGCAAAACCAGGTGGTTTTGTGAAAGGCCATTTTGAGGTCGCCTCACTACGTTGTGGGCCCTTGCCTGATGCGGGTACTTGGGCCTCCCACACAAGTGAGGCACCATTTTTATCGGGAGACCTGGGGGAATGCTGGGTGGTAGGAAATTTGTGTGAGGCCAGTGATGCCACACTTTCCCACACAAAAATGTGTGAAAAAGTGATTTTTTCAGCTAAAAGTGAGGTTTGCAGGGGATTCTGGGTAAGGAAACGTTGGGGGATCCACGCAAGCCATACCTCCCTGGAAGCCCGCGGGTGTCTACTTTTCAGAAATGTGTGGGTTTGGTAGGTTTCCCTAGATGGCCGCCGAGTACAGGGCCAAAAACCCAGGTGACTCCCTTGCAAAACCAGGTGGTTTTGTGAAAGGCCATTTTGAGGTCGCCTCACTACGTTGTGGGCCCTTGCCTGTCGCGGGTACTTGGGCCTCCCACACAAGTGAGGCACCATTTTTATCGGGAGACCTGGGGGAACGCTGGGTGGTAGGAAATTTGTGTGAGGCCAGTGATGCCACACTTTCCCACACAAAAATGTGTGAAAAAAGTGATTTTTTCAGCTAAAAGTGAGGTTTGCAGGGGATTCTGGGTAAGGAAACGTTGGGGGATCCACGCAAGCCATACCTCCCTGGAAGCCCCCGGGTGTCTACTTTTCAGAAATGTGTGGGTTTGGTAGGTTTCCCTAGATGGCCGCCGAGCACAGAGCCAAAAACCCAGGTGACTCCCTTGCAAAACCAGGTGGTTTTGTGAAAGGCCATTTTGAGGTCGCCTCACTACGTTGTGGGCCCTTGCCTGAGGCGGGTACTTGGGCCTCCCACACAAGTGAGGCACCATTTTTATCGGGAGACCTGGGGGAACGCTGGGTGGTAGGAAATTTGTGTGAGGCCAGTGATGCCACACTTTCCCACACAAAAATGTGTGAAAAAAGTGATTTTTTCAGCTAAAAGTGAGGTTTGCAGGGGATTCTGGGTAAGGAAACGTTGGGGGATCCACGCAAGCCATACCTCCCTGGAAGCCCCCGGGTGTCTACTTTTCAGAAATGTGTGGGTTTGGTAGGTTTCCCTATGTGGCCGCCGAGCCCCGGGCCAAAACCCAGGTGACCCCCTTGCAAAACCAGGTCATAATGAGATAATGTGTTGTTTATTTCTGCAGCGTGAACATTTTGGCACAATATTGCAAGGAAAATGTGACAGACATTTTGAGGTGTGCAGGACATTGTGGGTACCATAACTTGTTGGGATCCACAAGAGAGATATCACCATGTACTCCCATGGGTGTTTCGTTTACGACAATATCTACAGTTGGTAGGTTATTCTTAGACGGAATGTACACCTTGGCAGACAGACTAAAAAGACAAAGATTACTGCACAGCCATCTATTCCTCAAGCACACACACATACTGGTTGGATTTGGCACGAGGGCAAGTGATGGTTCAGTATATACAATTTTATTAACAAGAGATTTCACAAAAATGAAATGCACTGTCAATAATTGAAAGGACAAAAACGGAACCAGTGACTCGCAGCTCGTGAGCTGTAAAGCCACGTCAAGGCCCCAACCGCTTTACAGGCCATTCACACACCTTTCATACGTGATACACACAAGACCATTCACACCCCCAGGCACGAAACAAACACATTACAACATTCACAAAAAGGGACAAGGTACACCCTGCTTGAGAAAGACAAAAAAAAAATATTACTGCACAGCCATCTAATCCTCAAGCACACACACACATACTGGTTGGATTTGGCACGAGGGTGAGTGATGGTTCAGTATATACAATTGTATTAACAAGTGATTTCACAAAAATGAAATGCACTGTTAATAATTGAAAGGACGAGAAACTGAACCATTGACTCACAGCTCGTGAGCTGTAAAGCCACGACAAGGCACCAACCTCTTTACAGGCCATTCATACACCTTTCATACGTGTGACAAATACAAAACCATTCACACCACCAGCCGCGGGCCCATCACATTACAACACTCACACCAGCAGACAGCGCCATTCAAGGGCCCATCACTTTCACACGCCCACATTCCTAACACAGCAACCACACAAGCTGATGGATTGCGTGGAGTGTCGCTCGGCTAGCAGTGTGTGTAGTGACCAGCAGCAAGTCACTACTCACACACTGCCAGCCGAGCGCCAGTCCACGCACACCGCCAGCCAAGCGCCACTCCACGCACACCGCCAGCCAAGCGCCACTCCACGCACACCGCCAGCCTAGCGCCACTCCACGCACACCACCAGCCTAGCGCCACTCCACGCACACCGCCAGCCTAGCGCCACTCCACGCACACCGCCAGCCTAGCGCCACTCCACGCACACCGCCAGCCTAGCGCCACTCCACGCACACCACCAGCCAAGAGCCACTCCCCGCACACCGCCAGCCAAGCGCCACTCCACGCACACCGCCAGCCAAGCACCAGCCTACACACACCACCATCACATTTAGGATTTTTTTATACAAAAAAGAAAACACAAACAAATTGCAAATAGATACAAATCTACTAACACAAAATCAGAAACATTGCACTAATGCCAACCTTGAAACAGAACAACAATTCTTAAACATTACAGACCAGGCAGTTCACTTTACCACTCATGGTTGCTCCCAATAATTCTTTTGCTTGTGGTACGCTCTATAACAAGCAGGCACACACAGCCCAGGGTTAGAAGGACACTCAGGGCAGTACATACGAGTCTCCTTCCGCGTACCTCTTCGCCAACAGACTCTACATCTCCTAGTGGGAAAGTCTTTTGAGAGTGTAGGAGGAATGTGATCAGGAAAGTGGCGCTCTTTCAATCGAGCCACATCCTCCACCACTCCAACTCTAGGAACACTTGCCTGTTCCACAACAACAAGGCTGCCTATGACAGACTCCTGAAACTGAACAAAAGTCAACTTTGACGCAGGAGAACACTCCTTGAACACAACAAAAGCATTGAAAGTTGCTAAATTGAAGAGATGGATGGCCAACTTCTTATACCAAATGTAAGACTTACGAATAGCAGTGTAAGGTTCCAACCTCTGATCTACTCTATCAACACCACCCATGTGCTTATTGTAGTCTAAAATGCACACAGGTTTGCGCACTTCAGCAATCTGACCCCAAACAGCCACAGGTGAAGTACTCTCATCATGGATGGTAGTCAGCATGTACACATCCCTCCTGTCCACAAATTTCACAGCTAGCAGTTCCTCACTACGCAAGGCACTGCACTGTCCCCTCTGAAGTTTTTTGCAAACAAGCTCTTTTGGATAACCTTTACGGTTAGAGCGGATTGTGCCACAAGCAAAAGTGTCCACTTTGAACAATTCCTTAAACAATTGCACAGCAGTGTAGAAGTTATCAAGGTACAAATGGTGGCCTCTGTTAAACAGTCCTCTAGCAAGTTCCCACACAATTTTCTCTGAAACTCCTACTAAAGTGGACGGACAACCAGGGGGTCAATAGTGGAATCCCTACCAGTGTACACACGCAAATTAAAAACATATCCTGTCCTACTCTCAGACAACATATACAGCTTAATTCCATAGCGTGCCCTCTTGCTAGGAATGTACTGCCTAAAAACCAAACGGCCCTTGAACAGCACCAAAGACTCATCAATAGATATTTCTTTCCCTGGAGTATAGATCTCTGAAAATCGATCTACAAAGTGATCAAGAACAGGCCGAATCTTAAAAAGACGGTCACATTCAGGGTGATCTCGTGGCAACGCCAAACCATTATCAACAAAATGCAGCATCCGAAGCAAAAGTAAATACCGATCACGAGTCATAACTGCAGGAAATATGGCCGTTGCCATCAAGGGACTGGTAGACCAATATGAACCCATGGACGGCTTCCTTATCAAACCCATCAAAAAGTCAAGCCCAAAAACTTCTTCATCTCTTCCAGATTTGTGGGACTCCACCGGGTAGCTCTAGAATGGGGCCTAAGTCTGGCACTGTTGTCCCTCAAAAACTGTTCAGCATACAAATTAGTCTGCTCAACAATCTCACCCAAAAATACATCATCCATAAACAACTGAAAATACTGTATAGGCAAATAATGTTCACAATCCACTCTACACCCTGCATAACCACTAAAGGCAGGCAACACCGGCTGCACCATGTTTGGATCAACCCAGAGTCCAGCACTTCCAGTAGGAAGCCTAGCAGCCCCAGGCTGCAATCCAGATGCCTCTTGCACCATCGGCACAGTAGTATTCTCCTCTAAATCAGGCACTTCATCTGCACTGAGAGTACCTTCATCATCCGATGATTCCATGTGGAGAGAAAACTCACTGCCTGAATCTTCCCCTCCCTCCTCTCCCTCAGACGCACTGTCAGTCTCATAATCCTGCTCAGAGGAAGATTCAAGAAGCAAACCAACCACCTGCTGAGCAGTAATTCTACGGCTAGCCATAATGCTTACTAATAAAGGTTACTTGTCAAACAAGTCAACAACAACAAACCCTTTGTAAAAAAAAAAAAGAAATAAACAAAATGTAGCTTTATCACAAAGACCTATATACTCCAACACTATACCACTCACGTGACAGAAGCAGCTAGACTCACCACCACCTACTCTGCACAGACACAGTAAGGATCAACAATATCCCACTAAAAAAGAAGAAGAAAAAAATTACACATAAGACAATGCAAAACATCGCAAAGAATTTCATGCTCTGAACACTAACAAATATGCTGCCATTATGGCACCACTTACAAAAAAATTCATTCATGCATGACAATAATACTCATTTGGAGTACACACAACAAAAATATTTTTCTTACCAAATAAATGCAATTACGCAAAACTGCAGAACCACCACTGCCGAAACCGCAAACAGGAATCAAAAGCTTTACACTAGAATAAAAAGGAGAAAAAAAAACATTACAATCACATATGCAAATAATGCACCAGTCCACACACAATCCACCAGCCAAGCTAAGGGGTAGGTGGGCCTAACAGTATAAATAAAATATTCACCCCCGTAAAAGGGGAGCAACCCTTGCCCTTTTGGCCACTCCCCAACACAAAAATTAAAAAAACCCTGGTGCCTAGTGGGCATTCCTGCTGCACGATCACATGATCGTGCAGCAGGAATGCACAAAAGAGGCATCGGGGAAAGGAAAACCCTTTCCTTTCCCTCGATGCCTCTTTTGATACAAACACCCCCCCCTCCCCGAGCCAAACCTCACCTGATTTCCCAGACGCGCTGGAAGCAAATGGCTTCCAGCGCGTCGGGAAGAAAGGAAACCCTCAATGATGTCAGCGCGCTGACGTCATTGATGGGGCAGGGGAGGCAGGGGAAGCCCTTCCCCTGCCTCCCCAAAAAAAAAAACTAACGATCGGATTCCCACGGGGGAGCGCCAGCGCTTCCCCGTGGGTGGTCTTATGACGAGCTGGACTCGTCATGAGCACACGAGCACTGTGTGCCATGACGAGTCCAGCTCGTCATAAGCACCGAAGGGGATAAAGGGTCAGAGCAGGATCTCAGCGGCAGACGAGGAGAAGGAACCTCCTGGTCACAGGAACTACACGAGAATTGCGCTCGAGAAAATGAAGGATGCAAAGACCTCCATCAAGGATTACAGCTAACTTTTCACGTTGGAAATGGAGAGAAGGCACATCTGCTTAACCACGCTCACGAATTCTGCACACCTGCCCTGCATATTTATCCAAGAAGATGCCACCGTTTTGTGCAATACCTCTACTCAACTGGAGTACTGTCTACTGGCTAATCAGTAAGTGTTACCTCGTTGGGTAAATGTATAGTGCCTTTCCTACACTACAGCTGCGTAAAGGACCAGAAGAATTGTCTCCAGTGACCTGTGTGTCTGTAACTTTGCCACCGCGCCGAAAGCGCCGGGGTCCTTTGAGTAAGCTGTCCATCATAGTGGGGAAAGGGCGGGCAGACGTTGCATACCGCTAGTGTATGTGTGGCGGGGCCAAACGAGCGGGGCTTCTAGGCCCGTTCACATGCCTCTTGTTTATAAAGGGTCAGAGCACGATCTCAGCGGCAGACGAGGAGAAGGAACCTCCTGGTCACAGGAACTACACGAGCATTGCGCTCGAGAAAATCAAGGATGCAAAGACCTCCATCAAGGATTACAGCTACCTTTTCAGGGTGTAAATGGAGAGAAGCCACATCTGCCCTGCATATTTATCCACGAAGATGCCACCGTTTTGTGCAATACCTCTACTCAACTGGAGTACTTTCTACTGGCTAATCAGTAAGTGCTACCTCGTTGGGTAAATGTATAGTGCCTTTCCTACACTACAGCTGCGTAAAGGACCAGAAGAATTGTCTCCAGTGACCTGTGTGTCTGTAACTTTGCCACCGCGCCGAAAGCGCCGGGGTCCTTTGAGTAAGCTGTCCATCATAGTGGGGAAAGGGCGGGAAGACGTAGCATACCGAGAGTATGTGTGGTGGGGCCAAACGAGCGGGGCTTCTAGGCCCGTTCACATGCCTCTTGTTTATAAAGGGTCAGAGCAGGATCTCACCGGCAGACGAGGAGAGGGAACCTCCTGGTCACAGGAACTACACGAGGATTGCACTCGAGAAAATCAAGGATGCAGAGACCTCCATCGAGGATTACAGCTCACTTTTCAGGGTGGAAATGGAGAGAAGGCACATCTGCTTAACCACGCTCACGAATGTGTGGCGGGGCCAAACGAGCGGGGCTTCTAGGCCCGTTCACATGCCTCTTGTTTATAAAGGGTCAGAGCAGGATCTCACCGGCAGACTAGGAGAGGGAACCTCCTGGTCACAGGAACTACACGAGGATTGCACTCGAGAAAATCAAGGATGCAGAGACCTCCATCAAGGATTACAGCTCACTTTTCAGGGTGGAAATGGAGAGAAGGCACATCTGCTTAACCACGCTCACGAATGTGTGGCGGGGCCAAACGAGCGGGGCTTCTAGGCCCGTTCACATGCCTCTTGTTTATAAAGGGTCAGAGCAGGATCTCACCGGCAGACGAGGAGAGGGAACCTCCTGGTCACAGGAACTACACGAGGATTGCACTCGAGAAAATCAAGGATGCAGAGACCTCCATCGAGGATTACAGCTCACTTTTCAGGGTGGAAATGGAGAGAAGGCACATCTGCTTAACCACGCTCACGAATGTGTGGCGGGGCCAAACGAGCGGGGCTTCTAGGCCCGTTCACATGCCTCTTGTTTATAAAGGGTCAGAGCAGGATCTCACCGGCAGACGAGGAGAGGGAACCTCCTGGTCACAGGAACTACACGAGGATTGCACTCGAGAAAATCAAGGATGCAGAGACCTCCATCGAGGATTACAGCTCACTTTTCAGGGTGGAAATGGAGAGAAGGCACATCTGCTTAACCACGCTCACGAATGTGTGGCGGGGCCAAACGAGCGGGGCTTCTAGGCCCGTTCACATGCCTCTTGTTTATAAAGGGTCAGAGCAGGATCTCACCGGCAGACGAGGAGAGGGAACCTCCTGGTCACAGGAACTACACGAGGATTGCACTCGAGAAAATCAAGGATGCAGAGACCTCCATCGAGGATTACAGCTCACTTTTCAGGGTGGAAATGGAGAGAAGGCACATCTGCTTAACCACGCTCACGAATGTGTGGCGGGGCCAAACGAGCGGGGCTTCTAGGCCCGTTCACATGCCTCTTGTTTATAAAGGGTCAGAGCAGGATCTCACCGGCAGACGAGGAGAGGGAACCTCCTGGTCACAGGAACTACACGAGGATTGCACTCGAGAAAATCAAGGATGCAGAGACCTCCATCGAGGATTACAGCTCACTTTTCAGGGTGGAAATGGAGAGAAGGCACATCTGCTTAACCACGCTCACGAATGTGTGGCAGGGCCAAACGAGCGGGGCTTCTAGGCCCGTTCACATGCCTCTTGTTTATAAAGGGTCAGAGCAGGATCTCACCGGCAGACGAGGAGAGGGAACCTCCTGGTCACAGGAACTACACGAGGATTGCACTCGAGAAAATCAAGGATGCAGAGACCTCCATCGAGGATTACAGCTCACTTTTCAGGGTGGAAATGGAGAGAAGGCACATCTGCTTAACCACGCTCACGAATTCTACATGATGATTGCGCTCGAGAAAATCAAGGATGCAGAGACCTCTATCGAGGATTACACCTGCCCTGCATATTTATCCACGAAGATGCCACCGTTTTGTGCAATACCTCTACTCAACTGGAGTACTTTCTACCGGCTAATCAGTAAATGCTACCTCGTTGGGGAATTGTATAGTGCCTTTCCTACACTACAGCTGCATAAAACACCCTCGTGGGCATTCCTGCTGCACGATCACATGATCGTGCAGCAGGAATGCACAAAAGAGGCATCGGGGAAAGGAAAACCCTTTCCTTTCCCTCGATGTCTCTTTTCCAATCAAACCCCCCTCCCCGAGCCAAAACTCACCTTATTTCCGCGACGCGCTGGAAGCAAATGGCTTCCAGCGCGTCGGGGAAGAAAGGAAACCCTCAATGACGTCAGCGCGCCTCGCGCGCTGGCGTCATTGATGGGGGGCGGGGGAGGCAGGGAAGTCCTTCCCCTGCCTTCCCCCAAAAAAACCCGACGATCGGATTCCCACGGGGGAGCGCCAGCGCTTCCCCGTGGTTGGTCTTATGACGAGCTGGACTCGTCATGAGCACACGAGCACTGTGTGCCATGACGAGTCCAGCTCGTCATAAGCACCGAAGGGGTTAAAGTGTATCAGGAGTATAGGTAAAAAAAGTAGGCATGTTAAATGTAAGAAATTGGGTTATAAGTTGTTAGGATGGAAGTCCCACTCAAATATTAAACACAATCCTTGCCGAGGTGAACCACTAAAAGTCACGAAATTAACATGCGCCTAACCCTCTGGTACTTGGCACAACACAGCCAGGCTTAATTTAGAGGCAATGTGTAAAGTATTTATGCAGCACTCCAACAGTGATAAAATGAAAACACAAGACAAAAAAAATCCAAAACCAATTTAGACAAATGGAATAATGTACAATAAATAAAATGCCACAAAAAAGAACTAAATCCAATCAGTAGAACTGGAGATATGAGTTTTTAAATTTTGGGTGAAATTAGGGCCAAGAAGCACAAGAGCCACTTGTGGTTATCTTGTCGCTTTGGAGAAAAAATCACAAGTTCAGGCCAACTGCAATGGAGTACAGGTCAGATAAAGGGACCAGGCTAGTCTCACAGAAGCGTTACCTTCTCAAGTCTGGTGTGAAGGGTGCCATTTCCGTTGGAGGGGACTACAAGGAGGAGGCTGACAGCGCAAAGACCAAGTCGAACATCGCAGATGGTCGTTGCTGTAATGCAAAGAGTCGGACATCGTTGGAGCTTCGTATTGATTGATCATCACAGACAGTCACTACTGGAGTGAAGTGCAGGTCTTGTATTGCTTTTCATTGCGGACGGTCACTGACGGTGTGAACAACAACTCTTGATGGAGCTTCACATTGGCGGTCATCGTGAGCAGTCAGTTCTTGCCACAAAGACGTCACTTTAATGTATCGAGGAGCCCAAAAAATCTGTAACTTCACTTTTTCCTCAGGAAGAGTTCTCACTGATGCCAGTCATGGGTCCAGACCTGGGGTGCACCTCTTGGCGATCAGGACAAACTCCAGCAGAGGCCAGCAGCAGGGCTTAGGCACATCCAGGCAGGCCAGGTTGATGCTTGTCAGCTGGGCAGCTGCAGGGAAGCTTGTTGTGTTCTTGTAGCTCAACAGGAGGTCAGCCAACTGGCTCTTGGAGTCAGTCTGGGTAGGTCCAATCCTGCTTCAGTCAGCAGGGCAGCCCCTCTTGATCTTTTGAATGTTTCACAGGTACAGAAGTGTTTTGATGAGAGATTCTTAAATTCCCACTTTTATATCTGGTGCCAGCCTTTGTGTGAGGGAAATCCCTGACCTGTCCTCAAAACTGGTTCTAGTCAAAGGCACAGTTGGTTACGGCAGAAAAATAGCAACTTTTTAAAAGTGGCATTTTCAAAATTGTAACTTAAAATCTGAAATCTGACTTTACCGTTAAAGAGGATTTTAGTCTACAATACATTCTAGTGGAAACAGCATGTTTCTATCTGTTCTCAAACTGAAATTAGAGTCTATTAAGTGTATTAAGGTAACCCAGTGATGGGAGAGATAGATCTTACAACTGTGAAAACTGACTTTAGACATTTTTCCCTGCTAGGACATGTAAAACTTAAACCCACACAGTATACTTTTTAAATACCATGCATCCTGCCTTACGGGTGGTTAGGGCTTAACTTAGGGGATGACATAAATTTTAAAAAGGAAAGTTTAGGCCTGGCAAAAGGTGTCATTTGCCAGGTTGAAATGGCAGTTTAAATTGCACAACAGGGTGAGTGACACAGTGAGTGATGCTGCCCACTGATAGCATTCAATTTACTGGCCCTGGGTACATGGAGTACCATTTAATAGGGACTTATAATTAAATTAAATATGCCAATTAGGCACAGGCCAATTTCACCATTCTTTAGGGAACAAGCACAAGCACTTTAGCCCTGGTTAGCAGGGGTAAAGTGCACAGAGTTTTAATGACCACATAAACAAGTGAAGCCAAGTAAGGGGGTAAGGTAAAAGGTTTGGTGAAATACCGCGCTAAGGATGTCAGGTCTAACAGTAATATTTGTGAAATTATAAGCATTGTTTATGCAGCTGTCTAATGTTCTTGTCACTCAGTGTTGCAGTGCGCATTAAGCCTAGGTGGAATTTATTGCACCTGAGAAGTTTGTGAAATTTCCAAATTTTGTGTCATTGTTAATTAATTCAAAATTTCACATACACGATTTCACATAACGTTTTTAGAGAGTATTTACCTCATGTAAGAAAGGTTTGCAAGATAACAGTGGAAAACTGGTTTGCACAAAATATTTCTTGTTGAGAGACATTTTTGGTTCAAACCAGTCTCCTACCAGTATCTCAAGACATTTTACTGGCAAACCACATTTTATTCTTGTTAGACCTAGCATCTTTGGTGTGTTTTCCCCTGTCTTTTTTGCTTCTGGCCTCCTGTTTTTGATTGTGTGTTTTTGCTGGTTTTAGAACTCTAGGCATTTTACCGCTGCTGATCAGTGCTAAAGTGCAAGTGCTTCCTGTGTAAATTGTCATTATGATTGGTTATCCATGAGTGGCATATTTGATTTACTGGTAACACCCTAGTAAAGTGCATTGTGTGTGCCTAGGGCCTGTAGTTCAAATGCTACTAGTGGGCCTGCAGCACTGATTGTGCCACCCACATGATTAGCCCTGCAGCCATGTCTCAGACCTGCCACTGCAGTGTCTGTGAATGCAGCTTTCAACTGCCATGTCGACCTGGTAAGTGTACCCACTTGCCAGGCCCAAACCTTCTCCTTAAATACATGTAAGGCACTCCTAAACTAGGCCCCAGGTAGCCCCAGGAGCAGGGTGCAGTGTATGTGGAAGGTTGGACTTGCTTTGGTATGTTTCATGTGTCCTGATAGTGAAATACTACCAATTTCGTTTTTCACTGTTGCAAGGACTATCTCTCCCATAGGTTATCATTGGAGCTGACTTGTAACCTCTTATACGTTTAACTTCAAAATTGGGAAGACAAAGAGATTCGGAATTTGGGGTCCCTGAGCTCACAATTTAAAAATACATCTTTTAGTGAAGTTGGTTTTTGAATTGCGTGTTTGAAAATGCCACTTTTTTAAATGGACCTTTTCTTGCTTTACCATTTGGTGCCTCTGTCTGCCTGTGGAATCCACATCTGGTTTAGACTGACAGTTGGGCTGTTTGTGCATTCACTCTAGACAGTCACACAAGAGGAGCTGAGGTGTGCCCTGCATATCCTGATGGCCCATCACCAGTCTGATGGGTCTTCCTGGGCTTGAGCGGTGGGAGGAGTTGTCACTGACACCTAAATAGGGATGTGCCTGTCCTCACATAAAGCTGTCTCCACCCCCCTGTAGTGTGTCTGGAGCCAGGTCAGGGAAAGGCAGGGTCTTGTCCACCACAAAGACTTTCCTTTGAAGTATGCCTGCTTCAAAGGCAGAAAGGGGTATACGTTCTGGACTGTGACCCCCACATTTTTAGACACTTCTGGACTAAGAGGAGATTCTGCCAAGAAGAAGAGCACTAGAAGCTGTAGAAGGGGAACTGCCACTATGCTTGTTGCTGTGTTGTGCTGGCCTACTGTTTGCTGCTTCTGTCTTGGGCAGTGAAAGAACTGAATTTTGATTTTTGTATCCTGCTTGCCAAGGTTCTCCAAGGGCGTGTGTGCTTGCCTCCTGTGTCTCAGGGTCATTAACGACTTCACCTGCAGCCCCTGAACTTCTTTGCTGGGAGTTCTGACCTCCCTAGTGGTGCTAATTCCAGTTCTGAGCCCTTGGAGGTGGCTTTGCAGCAAAGGAATGAAGAAAATCCACGCATTAACCTTCAGCATCTGTTTATCCTGATGCAGCACTGCAGTGTGGTTGAAAACTGATGCTTCACCGTGGTGTGGCTGAAGAATTGATGCAGCGCCTGCCGTGCAGCTGTGAGATTGTCGCAGCCCAAGTACCGAGCACCGTTTCTGCGACATACGAGGCACCCACTCCGACTCCTGCGCATGCCCTGCTGTGCGGCTGAAGAAATCGATGCCTCACCTGCTTGTGGCTGGAAAATTGACGCAGCACCTGTTTCACCGCTGCCGCATTGACCCAGCGCATCTGGATTTTTGACGCATCGCACCTATGTGCCAAGTTCTTCATTGGCATTGCCACGCAGTAAGGAACTGAAGCAGCGTGTCCAGAAATCAATGCATCACCTCCCCTCACAGTAAGGAACCAAGGCATCACCTCCCCTGACAATAAGGAACCAATGCATCACCTCCCCTGCACTGCAATAAGGAACCGACACATCACCTCCCGTGGCAGTAAAGAACCGACGCACCACCTCACATTGCTTTGCTTTTCTGGTGCCTCACCTCCCCTGTGCCTGTTTCCGTCTTTGATTTTGACACATCCCAGCTACTTTGTGATAAAAGGGCTCTCATCTGCAATTTGCAGTCTCCTGGTTTATTACTAATTCCTTTTCCAATTGCTAACACACAGCTAGCCCCGTATTCTATTGCTAACACACAGCTAGGGTGGTGAGTGAGAACTGCGAGTCCGCCCCTCTATACACCCCAGAGTGCCCTCATCTGCAATTAGCAGTCTCCTCTATTAATAATCTCGCTCCATCAGACAACTTTACCCCCTCTATTTATGATGCACACTTCTACTTGTACTATCTCACCTCCGCTATCTGTTTCCTACCCACATCATGTCTCAACGCACCTCTAGCGCCTTTGACCTCCTTGTTCAGGTAGGTCTGAATGCTTGTAAGATCATCTACCCCGCCAACCTATCGTTGAAAGCGAAAAAGACCTTCAAACACAATCTCCTCAAACGATGGCCGGAAACACTTATCCCGGACACATTTACTTCCACTAAGGGCTCTGTGGTGACAGACCTCATCTTCAACACTAACAGAAGAGCCCAGTGGAGAAAGACTCTAACTTCTATGCTGAGAACCAAGCTACTGACCAAAACACTGTACGGTTTCCGCTTAACCACACTACCCTCCCCTGTCCTTAAGGCAGATTTGACCATCTCCTTATACAATAATGGGAACATCCTTATTCAAGCTACTGACAGGAATCTCAAACGCTTTGACAATATCTTTATGATGATTAAAAGCACACTTAATAACTTGACATTGGCTTCTATCCATCATAACAGTTTTCCCTCAATATCTTCACCCTCTGTGCCATATGCCTCTACTTCCTACAATTCTGCATCCCAAGCCCTGCCTATGGGCCTACCCACTATATTAGCACCTTCTGTACCTTACGCCTCTGCTTCCCCCAATCCTGCGCCCTCTCAATTACCAGTGTACCACTCTACTCTCTCCAACCTCACGGAGGATATGTATAGCACATACTCTACTATCACGGACTTATCGGTTATTCCTCCCTTGGGCTTTGGTAGTACCGATCTGTTGGCCTTCCACCTAGGGGCTGCACCCAGGAATTATCCTCCTCTCCCTCTCCTGACGTCTAATCTCGCGTCACCTGCTCTACCCACTGGCCGATCTGTTCACTCCAACAATATGAGGGTTGTCCATCACACCCCCAACACTTCTAAACATGATAACTCTGTTAATCTACCCCCAGTTTCAGGCACTCCCACCTCAAGGGCTCTGGGCCTAGCTGCTGGCCCCAGTCTTTCTCTGTGTAACCCTTTCACACCTACTTCTGCCTCCTGCGCTTCTCCTATCACCTGTTTTGAAACCACTGTGCCTACTACCAAGCCCTCCCTTGGTTCGGCGCAGCTCCTCCTTGCATCATATCTTACTCCACTTCATGCTGATACTCTATCCTTGGTTGACGACAAAACCACGCTCAAGCGGGACTCTATCTTCCCTTGTAACTGCGGTAAGGGACTTACTGTACCTTCCAATACCCTCCACACTTCGGGATCTTACCCTTCGTCTCTTACGGGGGTGGCTGAGGAGTGCTTCAACGGGCCTTACCTTGAAGAGAAGTTCGCGGCCTTAAGCAGGATCTCATGGCTGTCAAAGAGATCATGCAGTCCCTACTACAGTTCTCCATGAAGATGGAGAGGGTATGGAATATACACCCTTCACATAGGAATGATCAACGCAATCCACCAAGAGTCTTCGGGGATGGGGACGATCAATCCTTTTCCCGCTACCCACTTAGTTCCAGGTGGAGTTCTAGGCCTCTTCCTAACCATCACTCCAGACCTCGTAGGTTTCAGCCTCAGCTGTCGTCTGAGGAAACCCTCGCTCTTGTATTCTAGTACAGTGGCACAGGGTCTTTCGCCTCCTCTAACTCCGCTATTAACATCCCCGCTATTTCCCCTGACCCTGACAGGGCACCCAGGGTCAACCTCAGATCGATTAATAAGGAAAACCTACTCCAAATAACTACCACTCATCATGAAGAGATTAACACCTCCCCTCACATTAGTTCGATGCTGCTCAACTGCAGATCGGCTATGAAACATGCTGCTGTCATTTCTGCACTCATCATTGCGCAAGACTTGGACTTATTGCTTCTCACTGAAACCTGGCTCAACGATGCTTCCTCCCCTGTTCTTGACATATTAATCCCGCCTGATTATGACATTATCCGATGTGATCGTCTGGAGAAAATGGGGGCGGGGGGGCATTGCATGCATTCATCACTCCAGCCTAACTATAAAACAATCTCAGAAAGCTTTGCTATCTTCCTGTGAGCAACTAGTGACAGAAATTTGGAATAAGGGCAAGAACGTCTGTGTGCATCACACGATTTATCATCCACCGGGTGATAATTTGCTCTTCATAGAGCAAATCATGGAGGTCATTAGCTGGTGTTCGGATCAACTATACCATATCTTCATCAGAGACTTTAACCTCCATTAGAATGACACCAATGATCTTTTAATAAGCTCCTTTAAGACTTTCCTCTCCGATCTCAACTTCTCTCAGGTTTGTAAGGGACCTACCCACAACAAAGGCGCCACCCTCGACCTCATTATTGCTAAAGACAATATCATTCAACTGGGTGACATCCAACCATGTGACTGGTCGGATCATCATCAAATTTCCTTCCACATACTGGAAAAGATCACTCGCAGAAAGGGACAACCGCTTAAAGCTAAACAACTGTCCCGCAACATGAGAGACGTCAACATCAATGCGCTTACTTCCATCATTATGAATAGACTTCAGCCTCCCCCTAACATGACCAACCTTGACAATCTTTCTGATCATTACATTAGCACTGTGGCTAATATTTTTGACACCATTGCGCCGAAACAGCTCAAAAGGATTCCTCTCAAACAATCCAAACCTTGGTTTAATGGTTCCCTAAATGATGAATGCAGTAAACTTAGGCTTTCAGAGAGGCTCTGGAGAAACGAGCCATCTACCACTAGCCTCTATCAGCTAGGGAAAATGAGAAGCTCCTACAGAAAAAAAATCTGCATTGCTAAAACTGACCACTTCAGGGCGCAGCTGGACGGAGCTAAAAACAGGCCCAAGATGCTATTTGAAATCATCAAACAGCAAGCAAACCACACTTCCAACCCCACCACTTCTCCCTTGATTTCGCTTCCTAGCGGGGAGGACTTCTCAGTGCACTTCTTTGAAAAAACTAGGAAAATTGAACTGGAGCTGCAACCTGTCACACCCACGGTGCTGCCTTTAATCTACACCACATCATCAGCGGAGCCTGTGGATCCCTCGGCAGTCTCCTTTCTCTTTGAGTGTTCTCCCAAAAATGACGCCTCTTGGAATTCCTTTATCCTGCCAGATTTCACAGAACTACTCCACAATATGGCAACTCTAAAACCGTCCAACCACTTCAGTGATCCACTTCCTGCAAAACTTTTTAAAGACCTCAATTCGGCCATTCTATCTCTTTGGTCAAGGATCATTCATGAACCGCTCTTGCAGGGAAGCATACCTGATTGCCTCAAAATTGGGCAAGTCACTCCCATCCCTAAGAAGCCCAACTCGGATTTATCTGATCCTAACAACTTCCGACCTATCACCAGCATCATGACCCTAGCCAAACTGCTCAAAAAATGTGTACACAAGCAGCTCTGCAACCATATAGAGAAATTTCAACTACTTGGCCTCTATGAATCCGGTTTCAGAGCAGGGCATAGCACTGAAACTGCACTAACTCACATTGTGGATGACACCCTGAAATCCGTTGATCAAAATGTCCCTTGTCTTCTGATCCTTCTTGACCTGTCCTCTGCATTCGACACCATCAAACATGAAAACCTGATTAATCTTCTTCAACATAGGATGGGTCTCTCGGGCCCGGTCCTAAAGTGGTTTACCTCTTTCTTACATAACCGCACACAAAGGATTAAACTCAACCAGTCCCTTGCATCCAGTACCCCGGTCAGGATTGGAGTGCAGCAAGGATCCGCACTCTCGCCCACGCTCTTCAACCTGTTTATGGAACCTCTTACTGTCATTCTGAACCATTCTAACATTCATTACCACATGCACGCGGATGACACACAACTTTACTTGAAGATCTCCTCTCCAGATGATATTAAAACTTTAAATGAGGCTCTCTTGCAAACTCAACAATGGTTAGCCCAGAACCATCTTTTGTTGAATTCTCTCAAAACTGAATTCCTGCTGATTGCCCCCCACAACCACGCTGCACCTACCCTGGACTGGCTGAAACAACTCACAGCCCTTAACTGCACCCCTCACGTGGTTGACTCAGCTAAATCTTTAGGCATTACCTTGGACAAATACCTTAACATGCAAGCTCACATCAGTGCCACTATTAGGGGTGCCAACTTTCATCTCAACACCCTTAAGAAAATCAAGCCTTTCCTTCCGCCGGAAGACATACGGCCTGCAGTACAATCCCTGGTGATCTCGCGACTGGAATATGGTCTGGTGACCCTTGCAGGGCTTCCTAAAGCGAGCTTGGCCCCTCTCAGAGCCACTCTCAACGCATCGGCCAGGCTCATCACAGGCTCCAAAAAACACGATCACATTACACCTGACCTTTTGCAACTTAACTGGCTGTCTATTGAAGCGAGGATACGTTTTAAAATAGCCTGCCTAACGCATAAAGCCTTACATTACAACACTCCGGCCTACCTGGCGAACAAACTTGTTCTTTCTGGCTCGGTTCGCAACTTAAGAAGTACGTCCACCCTACTCTTGAAACCTCCCAAATTCAAAAAGAAATGTACATACAAACGTGCCTTCTCCGGTCTTGCTCCTAGAGTTTGGAACGCTCTTCCTACTGAGATTAGAGCCAATCCTTCCACTGCTTCTTTCAAGAAACAGGCCAAATGGCTTTTCCTGAGTGAATGTTAACTGCATCAACTTGTACTCTTTTTCATGTCCCCTTGTTGACAGATTTGACATTTATCCCAACATATCGTTCTCGATTTTTCTTTTTTATGCTTGTTTGGTAAATTGTTATTTTACGCTTGGGCCCTTCCTAAACTATTCTAGCTGGGCCGACTACAGATTTGTCATTTATTTTACTATGTTGTTCCGAGTCACTTTAGGATTGTTCTGCTGAATGTTACAGGAATCTTTTGCACTCTATGGCTCGTCTGAAACTGAACTAGCGGGGCCCACTACCCGGTCCCTGACCTTGATTGTTTACACCATGTTGTTCTGACAGTGTTGACCTCCATTGTACTGAGTTTATTCATGCTTTCGCCTCATAGTACAGCGCTCTAATACCCGCAAGGGTCATGTTCGTGCTTTATAAAACTTTTCAAATAAATAAAATGAACCGTTTAAAAGTGATATCTTGATTTGTCTATGTGGGGTTTTTATAGTTTTGGTCTTGTTTTAGTCAGATAAATAGTTGTTATTTTTCTAAACTGGTGTGGTGTCATTTTGTAGTATTTTCATGGTGTTACTGTGTGTGTTTGTACCAATGCTTTGCACATTGCCTCTGAGATAAGCCTGACTGCTTGTGCCAAGCTACCAAGGGGGTGAACAGGGGTTATCTTGGGTTTGTAACTCCCTTACCCTGACATGATGAGGGTCCCTCCTTGGACAGGGTGCATACCACTGCCAACTAGAGACCCCCATTGCTAACAGTTCTAAAAGCATAATTTTTAAAATTTCCACATTTTGACACCCCTACTGTACACCAAAATATGTGCATTAATGAAATGTGTGTGACAGGAAGCAAGCAGGGTCGGCTTCAGTGCTGGTGCAGCTCGTTGCAAGAATCTTTGTTGGAGACCCCCAATAATGCCCCTCGGCTCTCCACCTCCCCTCTTTCATTTGTTTTATAGCACTACTCATACCAGAGCACTGTACATCACACACGCACGCTACAATGAATCTTGTGTGTGTAAATCAGTCTATAGAAAATGGTATATTAAACAATGGGAATTACAAGGGGTAGGAATCACATGTCATCATACTAGTAGGCATTATATTTTAAGAATGTTTGGTCTGGAGAAGCACAAACTCAGGGTTCAAACCGTGTACCACAGTGACTGAGGTTGGCTTTACTAATGCAATTGTATTTTTGCCCAAACAAACACTTCTAGCAACATTATGATAATGAAAGACTGGGGGAAAAAACACCAGGCAATTTGTATGCAGCTATTTGATTATAGTTCATAGGTCACTGTATTATTTTAGATTTGTAGCTTATGAACTTCAAGTAACAAAAGGATATCTGTGATAAAAGAAGTAATCCACTGAGCTATCACTAAAAATGCAATTCTGTGGCCTGCGTGGTAGACGTCCTTTGCAGCAGGCCTACTAACCCTCTGTGCTACTTTATGATGAGTCAAGACTGCCACTAAACAAAACTAGAGTTATCTTGACATTTTTATTGTTGCATGAAAAGTTTTGGACACACAAGGAACTCTGCAGCAGATGCTTGTAAACACAGAACTTATTGCTAAACATAGAACCCCTCCAGAACTATGCCGGGTGCGGCTGCACCAGTCTCACCACCCTAAAGCCGGCCCTTACACCAAGTACTAGTTGTTGGAGTTCATACACTTTTCATAGAGCTATAAGTTAGTGCTAGTGCTGTTATTTACAAGGTTGCATACAGCACCCATATTGTGCCTTACAGACAAGTATGCAATTATGCTGAAATCAGTGACTATCCGAAAAATAGCTTTCTGTGTTATAATTAGGAAATTGGCATACACATTTTTATAATATATCCCTTAGTATTGCAGAAAAATTGTGTTGGAAAATTGCCCTCTCTTAAGTGTCACCCCAAACTTTCTGCCTTCCTCCTCCTGTTTTGCTGACCTAGTTTTTGCTGGCTTTGGTACTTTCAGCACTTTACAACTGCCACCCAGTGCTAAAGTGCTTGTGCTCTCTCCCTAAACATAGTAACATTGGTTCATACCCAATTGGCATATTTAATTCACTTATAAGCCCCTAGTAAAGTGCACTATATGTGCCCAGGACAGGGTGCATACCTCTGCCAACTAGAGACCCAATTTCTAACAAATTGTATTTTAATAAAGTGTCAGAATGGATGATAGCTAAACAGCCATTCAACGAGTCATGGCAGCTGTATATCTGCAGTTCAGTACATCCTGTACACCTTTGGAATAAACTATTATAATGGTAGCAGTGGGAAATATGACGTTGCACATCCACAAGTGGCATAGGTTAGTACATACTGCAAGTAGAAAAGGAAATACAAGAGATTGTACGTTATCATGCTGTCTCTAAGAACCTTGGGGCATATTAACAAGGGGGCGATATGAAATTATCGCCGCTTTTGCGCCCGTTTTCGGGCGAAAAGCGGCGATAATTTCATCGCCTTATCAGCAAAGACACGCTATCGCGTGTTTTGCTGACATAGCGCCCGTTCCCAGCACGCCTAACTTTGCATCGCTAATGAGATGCAAAGTAGGCATGGCTGTGAAACCAAACAGGCATAATATCGCGAAGGCAGCTTCGCGATATTATCAAGGAGGGTTAGCGATCTTTTAAATCGCGTTAAGTATGCCTTAACGCAGGAATTTAACGTCTGTTAAATTCCTGACTAAGGCATACTTAACATGGGGGGTGGATTCTGTGGCTAAGAATACAGGCCCTATCATCTAGATATCGCCGTTTTCCACCATGGAAAACGGCGATATCCACGCTATCTCTGGAATTTTATCGCCTCGGCGATGCGCGTTGTTGATAACGCGCTAACCGGGCGATAAATCACAGAGATAGCCGGCGATAAATATGCAAGCGCTAAGCGCGCTTTGCGATATTTATCGCCGGGCCTTGTTAATATGCCCCCTTGCTTCTCAGAGGTGTTACTTGAGTGACTGGACAAACAATCATTCACAAATATGACATTGGTCAATGGAAGCAAATCACTATGTTAGATTGAAATATGATGTAAAGAAATTGTATGAGAATTAAAGTGCCATCAGTGAGGTAGTTTAAAAGATATGTTTTTTGTGAGTGATCAAATCTTTTTATCGCTAGAAATTCCAATATTCCAATTTAAGGATGAACTGCCAACAAATGTTTTGTCCGATTAAAAGAACTTTCTGAAGGCAATCATAAGATTTTTAGTGCTTAGATAATGTTTGGGCCGAGTCAGTTAAAAGGGTAACTATGATTATATTTTGGCAGTGAATGGTCCTGTCTATGATAGGAGCAGGGGAGAGATAATTTCTCCTGCTCCCATGCACTTAAGCCATCCTTGCTACTCTCCTTAACATCTTACATTCTTAACATCATTTGTCAATCTCACATAGCAGTGTGCCTCCGTAGTCCAAGGCCACATTCATGGTATAGCCTAGTGGTACGGTCTACGTGGGTGGGAACGGTTGTTGAGACATGGCGCATCTGGTGCAGGCAACATGACTGTGTGACACTTGGAGCCAGATTTACTACTTATTCATGCAGCGCAGTGCAGCAGCCACAAATGCTGTGCTGCGCTGCGTGAAAAGGAGAGAGGAGGAGAGTGCCATATTTACAGAAATATGGCATTCTCCTCCCCTTTCCGTAGTACTAAAATCAGCTGCTGTGCACCAAGGAGACACCATTGCGCGATAGTGCAAGGGTGTCTCAGTGAGTCTAACATAGGTTTTGTACTGGTAGGGAACTCTTCCAGTACAAAATACTATGCATAGACTTACTATAACCCTTTTCCCTCTTTGTATGGGTACTGTACAGTGCAGCACACATGCAAAGTTAGAAAGGGAAGGGGAAATAAAAGCATTTCTCCTTCACTGCTCCTACTTCAAAAGGGCACAGTTTTTTTGCCCCTGTCTACTTTATTTAGTAAATAGGGTTTTGCATCAGAAACCTTGGGTGGTTGCATGGGAACGCCCATGCTCCATTCATGGAACGCCCCTTGGTACTAAGTAATGCAAAAGTTACTTTCACGTTATTTCCAGGGCTAACAAGTTTAGCACTGGAAAGTAAATCGGATAAAAAGATTTTGCGCCAATTTGCATCACTTTTGTGATGCAAACACATCGTAAAATCTTAGTAAATCTCCCCCCTAGTTCCAATTTTGATGCCTTCTGGAAGTGCCAGTGCCCAGGAAGTTCTTTACAGCAGCAAATTTATTTGGCCTCAAATACTCTAAGACAGAGCTTTCCAAACTCTGTGTCGCGACACGGTACTGTGTCGCCTGCAAATGGTGGGTGTGTCGCGGGATGACGCCGATACTGCGATGTTCGTACGCCAGACATACGTGGAGAAAGGAGGAGACCGTTAGGCGAGCGTGTGCGCGCCGCGTGCGGCACATGCGCAGTTTTGGGGACGAGGAGGAAACGGCGGGCACGGAGAACAATCTGGTGGCCGCGGCGTAAGAAGGCCTTGACATTCTTGACCTTCTCACAAGTACAGGTGTTCAAGTTTCTGAGGTAGGGCATAGTGCGCGCCTTTCTGCCTGATGTGTTGAGAAAGTAATGATGGTCTGGCTCTGTTTTTCCCAGCTGTGCTGTCTGGCACGTATACATTAACTCGAAGGAATTTTGCTATAGAAAGTGCAATGGATAAATAAAAACAAGCACACAACAAACACACACCTGCATGATACAGTACGTCTGACGTGGTTTTAAAATAGAGTGCAAAAACTTCTAGGTAAAAACAATTAGCTGTCCACGTCCAATCAGCGAAGAGCTAAAAACGATTGTGTAAATTTTTAGAACGGTGCCAAGTTCTATATATAAGAAGCAGTGAAAAAAGAAAAAGGGTTTCCGTCACAAAAACAATTCTCTTTCTTGTCATCTTTTTCCACATTAAAAAATGCAGTGCTGCATTGGAAATTAACCCTGCAATCCCCAAAGCTTTGAAAGGCCCTGGCTGGCAGCAGGCCTCTTTCATGCGTTGGGCCAGTTTGTTGTCATCCTCAGCAATGCTATGTTTGCTGGCTTGGCAAGCTGCCCAGGTATTGTTGGTCACGACTGAGCGTCGATGTCACAACACATGGGCGCAGAAAAATAACACTAAATTTAGAAGGCAGGGCCAGAGAGTTTGGTCTTCAATTAATCTGGCAACAACAAAACATTAGTTTCACGTCGTGTGACAGCACCTCAAAGGATTTTGCTAGAGAGCTTGTGAAACAGCACTTGTCACATATTTCTATAGATTTGTCTTTAAAATTGAACATTGATACATTAAAAAATAGGTACATTGAAGTTACCTTTACAGTGGTGTGGCTAGGGGGGAGAGGGGGGCGGTCCGCCCCAGGCAGCACTCTTTTTGGGGGCAGCCACCTAAATGAAGCTCACAAAACTGTGGTTTACGCCTTGCGCCTACGCTTGCCTTTTAGACATAGGTTGTGCCATAGAAGTCGATGTTCATGCTTTATTTTTTCATATATTTTATTTTTACTTGTGAAGTTTGCCATTGTCGTTATAAAAGGAGGCAGAAGTTGATGCACAATTTGAGTTTCTGATACTGATATGTGGTACCTCTGGCTATTTTATTGTTTGGTAATCAATTTTCACGGCCAGGCAGGTTGCGTTTTGCCACTTCAATTCTGCATGATGTCTGCTACATCCGCCGTCTCTCTTGATCTTAACGTGGAATAAAACCCAATCCAAGATTTGTTATTTTTAAGAGGAGGTCTTTTTTCAAATTCATAGTGGTCTTGCCCCAGCTATATCCCTTCTTCCAATGCAGACATTCAGAAAATGCCACTATTATAACTTGTTTTCCGTTTCAGACATTTACTGTTAGGATTTGGGAAGTTGATGCACAAACCTTTGTGATCTTTTTGACCCAGACTCATCACTTGCTCCGTATTTATTGGGTGGAGTTTTATATAGCGCAAACTAGACCTGAAGGTATCAGAGCGCTTTACATGAGCACCAGTTACGTGCAGTGGAACAGTCAGTTATGCTTAATACAAGTTTCAAGACGTTTTCTTTGAATTGAGGCTGCAAGAGACCTCTCTGCTTCCTTATATTTAGGAACAAGAGGGATGTAATGTGCCTGGATTACATTACAATGCCCAAAGACAAAATGACATCACAGAATAAGACTTTTTATTAGAAAGAAGCAGTATGACTTATGAAGAATGTGGTATTCAACTGTACATAATGCTGTTTAGTCGTGTTACTCTGTCACTCACTGGACATTGTTACAGGTTTCCCACAAGAGAATGGTCCATGGTTAATCAGGAAAATTCATAGCACTTTATCCTGCTTCACTGAGAAATCTCACTACTAGGAACTTGGGGTGAAGTCAGGTTTTCAGGACATTCTTGGTGCAGTGTCTTTCTGTGACTGAAAACATCAGTCAGAATTACAGCAAGATTGACTCACCCTTCCATACTTCCAAAACATTGGTAACTATATGGCCTGTATTTTACAGCACTTAGAAACCTAACCTTACACCCAGTTTTGCCAGTCACTGTCTTTGTTAGAACAGATTCACAATTGCTTTATTAAGCTTCCTGCTTTTTCAAATTTGCTTGAAAATGCACCATTTGCCCACTATTTTTTCAAAATTTTTGCGGGAGGAGAATCCCTCTGAACCCCCCTTAGGTGGTTTGGCCTCGTTCGCTACGCTCGCTCGCATTACCGTGTCGCAAAATCATGAATGTCTAAAAAGTGTGTCACCAACATGAAAAGTTTGGAAAGCTGTGCTCTAAGAATAGAGGGAAAGCAACTTGCTGTGCCACAGCATAGCTTCCCAAGATCCTCTGGTAATTTATACTCATTGAAGGTATCATATAAATTCCAGTTCATACTTCCTGCGAAACAGGGTGCAAAAGTATTAGGGGTTACTTCCCATAGAACTATTAAGCTATATAAACATTGAGTGCACCTGTTCCTAATACAGTAAGAATATCTTTCTTTCATTACTTACACATCAAAACAATGGCTTATAACATTATGCACCAGCAGGCACCTAGACAGGAGCAGCAAGCATTCTAACTTAACACAAACATTACTCAGAAGTAGCTAAGCAATGGTGCGCAATCATGTGTGTACACCGAAGGTAGACTTTATGACAATCTAAACAGTGATTTGCCATTTTTGGGTCCACTTTTCCTTTTTTGGTTTGTTTCAGTACATCTCAGGAGGTCATATAGTGTTTGACATGTAAAACAATTTTCTCACTTCCTGTAGGTGTTTATGGACATTGGCAGAATGTAGCTGTTGGAGTTCTCTTTTTCATTAGGGATTTCTCCGTTTACTTTACATATAGGAATGCACTTCAACATCAGAGTACTTTTACTGCCTAGTGCATATTAAATATTTGACATAATAGCAGAAAAATTAGGTTTAGGGTTTGCAGAAGAGATGATGTCATCCATCCTAGCAACCCAGCCTTCCTGAATGACCTAAATGTATTACAGTCCCTTCTCCAAGGAAAAGATTAGGAAAGAAATCTATAGAAATTGGTCCTTTAGCTCTGTATAGATTGCGCTCCCCAAACTTTCCAACTCAACAGCCAATGGGGACTATCCTTGAAAGGGCATTACCCTTGTGGGACATGTGGTGTATGCATCCTTATAAAATCTATCCCTGACATTGATTTTAGACTACATTATCCATCACACCTCTCACATCTTTACAAATTTAATTCTGAGAATGTAATTTACACTTTCACATGCAATTGCGTCTAAGATACTTAGGCATGACCGCCAGAAAGGTCCATATCAATATCAATGAACTTCGCACTGCTATTAAATGCACATGAACCTCGACTAAGCTAACAAAGCACTTCCTAGAGACAGGACACTGGGACACAGATTTAGACTGGGTGGCTTGGAGAAAGTAATAA
This sequence comes from Calotriton arnoldi, assembly GCA_963921515.1. Taxonomy (NCBI): domain Eukaryota; kingdom Metazoa; phylum Chordata; class Amphibia; order Caudata; family Salamandridae; genus Calotriton; species Calotriton arnoldi. The sequence continues at coordinate 803,229 of CAWUFW010008333.1, read as the reverse complement.
CTATAAGCAAAGCAATGGATTAGTATCAATTGTCAAAAAAAGCGGTGTGTATCTAAATTACTCATCCATCATTAGGGTCTAAATGACAGTATCCCGGGGTCTCAGATTAAATATAGACCATGAAATGTGTCTTCTCTTTATTTATCCACCTCACTCGCAGTCATAGTAGTGAATTAATTTATGAGGTAGACATGCATATCAGGGCACCGTATAGATGCCGTTTAAGAGTCTTATGAGGCATAGATTGCCTTTGGTCCCTGAGCTTTCTAATAAGACATAGGGCCAGATGTACGACGCATTTTAGCATGCGCTAACGGGTCTTAGACCCGTTTGCGCACGCTAAAATGCATGGGCCCATGTACAAACAGTATTTTGCAACTCACAAATAAATTGCGACTCGCGAAATACTGTTTTGCGACTCGCTATTAGGAAGGGGCGTTCCCTTCCTAATAGCGACCGCAAAGCTATGTACAAATGTTTTGCGACCGCAATCGCGGTCGCAAAACTTCTTGCAAATTACCACCTACTTCAAGTAGGTGGTAATGAATTCGCAAATGGGAAGGGGTCCCCAGGGGACCCCTTCCCCTTTGCAAATGAATGCAATATTATTTTTTAAGGGCAGGCAGTGGTCCCAGGGACCACTGCCTGCCCTTAAAAAATGAAACGAAAACATTTCATTATTTTTTTAAATGCATCCCGTTTTCCTTTAAGGAAAACGGGCTGCATTTAAAAAAAAAAAAGCTGCTTTATTTAAAAGCACTCCCAGACATGGTGGTCTGCTGAGCCCAGCAGGCCACCATCCCTGGGAGGACCTGTCATTTCCAATGGGCTCGCAAATTGCAAGAGGCTCATTAATATTCATGAGCCTCGCAATTTGCAACCCCATTGGGAATCTCAAACAGTGTTAAACACACTGTTGTACTTTCCAAATTGCGACTCGCAATTGAACGCAAATTGCGACTCGCAATTTGGAATGGTCGTACATCTGGCCCATAAATTCTTGTGAAACTCACTACCAAGTATCTGTTACACATCCATGGCACATTTGTACACTTTGGTGCGCCGATTCAGGTTATTGTTGTGAATAACTATTAGTACATGCTAATGCTTCTGTGCATGTTGAGCTCACGCCTTACACTCAAGTAATTGAGGCTTGGAAATCATCCTTTAGTTTCTACTGTAAGTTAGTGCATCAGTATCTGAGTTGCCCATGGAAAAATGTATCATTCAATTACATTAGCCTCACGTTGACTGTGCGCATCATACCTATGCCATGCAGAAAGACGTCACGAGGCAACGCGTGCCGTGATGTGGTGCACTGTGTGCCACCCTTCCATGTGCCTTCCCACTAAGTACACCAAGATGTAAACTGAGCGGTACTAGCACTCATCCAAATTCCAGAGCTCAGCCAGCTGCTAGGTGATCCCACAAGGTGTTTACCTTGAGGAAATAAGTCCTTTTTTTGAGATACAAATCTTGACGACTGGTCTGAATTTTTCTATAAAATAATAGTTTTGATTCCTTATATTTTGTAAGTGTGTGACAAGTGTGTGTCTCCTCTCTATGACGCAAGTACCCCACAATATTAGGGTATGATAGGAAATTTCGTACTTTCTCTTTGTGTGTGGAGTATTTTGCTTGCCTCACCATATTTAATATTGACACCAGTGTGCAGTGCTGTGCATCTGTGGGTGAAACACATTGGGATGTGTTACAATTGTTTCGGAAAAATTGAACAAACGTTTTTTTGTCTACTGTCTATATGTTGGTTTCTACAAAACAGACTCCGAACAGCAAGCATATTCTACACCATACTTTTTTTTTACACCATATTCCCTGCAAATAAATAATAATAAAAACAGGACAACAGAAGGGATTCAAATTTCACTTGTCCTGATGAAAGCCGGTGACCCATTCAGGGCTGTCAATTGGCTGAAACGTGCTGATATATGAAAAGATGTGAGAATACTTATGGCTCTAATACATCTCTCCTACTTACTAGTCTTAACCGTATCATTGGCCCTAACTAATAAGCAGTAGTTCAGTTTAGTTCATTGCATTTTATTTGATTTTATGGTAAAATCATAAAAGTGTACAGCACATACAACAGCAGTAAATCTAAAAGTAGACAGCTGCATATATAGCTGCAACGATACATAATAAGAACTCAGATAAATTACATCAAATACAAAAAAAAAGTTGAAAAAACAGTTGAAATAAATAGAGCTTAAAGGACCCATATTATCCCAATGGTAACTAAATCCCTGCATGGCAGAACTATTGGATAATCGAAAGGACACCAAAAAGTAAACAAGAAAAAAAGAAACATACTTTTGGTGACATTGACAACTGTAAATAAAAATATGCCTGTCTGATTTGCCTAAAGTATGCTGGGACCAACAGAGGCCTGATTTACTTGTGACGTAAGTAGGAAAAGATTGGACACACAAGTACAAAATGCATAGAGTCACAGATCGAAATATTATCGCAACTACAAACATGCAGATTGGGCAATTTATACCAGGCCCTCTTTAGGAACAAAAGCTGATGAAAAATATCTAGCCTTAGAATTGTTAATTGATGTTGTTGCCTGTTAGACATATTCAAGAGGAGATAGGGCTCTAATCCACTTACAGATTTAACCAGGGTGTACTTCTGAATGGGAAACATCCATCACAACGCGGGCATTGCATCGCAATGCCTTTACATCGCGGTCATTACAACGCAAGTCGTTACAACGACTTGCGCTGGATGGTGCTCTAACCTAAGGAATAGTATGATTTACTATTCCAACACCTTCCCTACTGTACGTAGACTGGAGTTGGAATAGTAAATCATACTATTCCTAAGTCCAGCGCCCTCCAGCGCAAGTCGTTGTAACGACTTGCGTTGTAACGAACGCAATGTAAAATACCGCGTTGTAAATGTATGCGTAGTAACGTCATACATTCCTTCTGAATGGTCTGTTTTGTCTAGGCAGAATTTTCTCTTCCAGTAGCCACCCTTGGGCAAAAAGGCTGTTTAAGCCATGCAAAGCCTTTTTTTGTTATTCTGCTAGGGTTGGAACATAGGCCTGCACTTCCTAATTCCTTAAAATATTTTTTTAGGTATTGTAACCATGGAATATAAGCCACATTATCTAAGAGCAAACAATCCTGGAGTATGATCCTAAAAAATTCAAATCCTCTTTATACCAAACAGAACACCACATTAAGAGAGGACAAACCTGAATAAAATCTGCAATATATGGCATACCTAACACTTCATGCAATTTCGGTAAGGATTCCTTGACTTATGGATTGTAGATTTCTCAGGAATTTGCTCTCTATCACCAAAATACAGTCAGTATTTGCATACCGCCTAATTTCACTGCTGATGGTGGCCATCGTAACACATTTGGCCTTATAAACATCAAGACATAATTTCAGGGACTTAAGCCCAATGCGCCTTGTAAAATCTTGAAGCCTGGAAATTGCATGTTGGATGGCCCCTCTATTTTTAGATAAAAGAGGTTTTCAGCCGAGGCTCGAACTGAGGAGCAAACCCAGGAAGGAGAAGTTTTCCACCCTGGATAAAACCTGACCTTTAGCTGAAGGTTGACGACTTTTGACATTTCTGGGACCCACCACCATAGAGTGCAATTTTTAAAAGTTTGTGGCTAGGTCCAAGCTACACATAAAATCAAAAAATGAATCTAGCAGAAGTTGCAGGCTCTTTGCCGTATGGGTAATTAAATCTGCATCGTTGGTGTATAATAAAACTGTCAGTAAATTAGAAGACCTATTGATGATTTATATTTGCATGTGTTCTTCACTATAGGGATCCTGACATTATCTTTCACAACAGTCAAGTACCATTAATTTAAGGATGATCCCATTATCTTTGGTATGGCAGAATTCTCACCTAAATGCCGGACCGAAACCAATGATGAAGCGTGACACCTATGATTCATTTTTCCTAAAATGTAAGATAGACTCTATTACAACCCAAATAGTGATTTGTCATTTTTGGATCTGCTATCCTATTCTGGTTTGTATATGTACACTAAAGGTGAACATTGTCATAGAATGTTACCCAGAGTTTATCCCTATTTTCTGAAGGGGCACCCCATGTGCTCCCTCCATTAAAGAAAGTGACTACAATCTGCAAACTGGCCTTCATGTGATTGACATCAGTGGCAGCCCCTAACTGTGCATTTTATAACAAGGAAAACCAAAGCACTCAATTGCCTATTAGCAAAAGAAGTATAGAGTCCAGACAGTCAGGAGGACTTATGTCGAGATGAGATGTTTCTTTATTGTAAAGATGTGTAGATTCAATGATCTTCAGTACATTTATGTTTCACAAAATTCACATTCTTCAGTTCTTGATATCGAATAACAGCTGACATGTGTTTCATCATGCAGTGACTTTTTCAATGCTGTATGAACATTGGTAAACAGAATATGTATGAAAAACAGAGCAATCTGACAAGAGAAGCAGCAAAAAGGTGGAAAAAAAGGATAAACGAAGAGATCCCTTATCAAATTGCCCATACTGCACCTAAAAGTGAGTAAAAAACTGAACTGGATGCAAAGTAAATGATTATCCAGTGAAGAACTAGATTTGTACATAAGATATGTACAAGTCTATAAAGCGATCAGCCCTACCGAGAGGTGCTTGTTGAAAATGTACCAAGTTGTATAATATAAAAGACATGTGCAAAGGTGTCTGACCCACTGTGCACCGATAAGTGTCAGAATATGGGAAAAACCATGTGTGCCTTTTATTTAAAATTTGTAAAAGAAATTAAAACATGCAGTAACCTAGAGTATAAACTCAATATTGTCTCATGTCCCACCTTGGAGGTATAAAGAATATACCATAACCAAGTCGTATCTGGTATAATGTTCTGTTTTCAAAAAGCAGCATTTCGGGGACTAGTCAAGTGTTGCTAGTAATTCCTAAAGCTAACACAGGGAAAGAAAAAATATAAAAAAACAAGTAGATCTCATTAGTACATAGCCAAGAGCCTCAGCTTATGAAGTTAACAAGTTAAACGCTATCTCCTACGTACTCATGAAAAAAAATATATAATAATTGAGTCTCACAAGTAAACTGCAAACAATCATGAAGCGATGCAAGAAATGCACAATCTGGTGTGGGCAGCGAAACTTCTCATATGCGTAAGAAGCAGTTCCATGGTGTATGGAACAGCTGGTAAAAAAGAGAAATTAAGAGTATCAAAAATTACAAATTGAAGAGAAATGCTTATCAGTGAAGGTGAGATAACTTTAAAAGTCATATGGCCTTTGGAGAGCACGTTGAGCCAACCTCACAATATAGTTGAAGTTCACAAATGTGCCTAAGGCGTGAACTCAATCACTGAAGAACAGATACTATGGTTAGATTATCCTAAATAACCTGTAAAACGATGTCTAGTCTTAGAAAGTGGTTTATTCAATACAACAATACGTAATACAGATATGCCTCATAGAGACGAAAAGATGTGCTGAGTTTCACAACTGGCTGTGCATGTACTACAAAACATTGTTCTGCTCAAGGTAATCAGTTGTGTGTTAGTCCAAACCATCCGTTAGCAAGATTTTACCATGTGGAAGAGTATGTAGTCTCACCGTGGTGTGTATCAAAAATGGGGACCTTGATAAGCTCCTTTCCCACATCTGGCCTAGATTTCACATAAATTCACATAGATGTGTTCAAATTTGTGCATCGCATGAAATTAAAGACATTTTTTTATGAGAAAGCCATGTATGCTTCACCTGTCGTTCCTACTATGCCGGACTATAACAAAACAATAAAAGATGTACAGGACTTGCACTTACTGTTGTCCTTGGACAACAGCACAGGACCGGCTCCCACCATGCTGGACCTATTGTCCAATTTGGATATAGTACCGAATCTAAACACCAATAGTGGTTTGAAACCCAAATCCACTTTTGTACTTACTTTGCCTCCAGACAATATGATAGACTCTTTTTATAAAGCAGTTACACACAGTATTGTCCATTACTACCTTTTTCTATATTTATATTTGTGGCAATCAACACTCTTTTTCTTCTGACTGTGGGAGACATCACACACTTATTCATACTCAAATTCATAGCATAATGGCATCTTTCAATGACAATAGATACAAGCTCCTACAGACATTTGTTTTTGGCTCTAAAGCCAGTACCAAAATTGACATGCCCAGCACAAGTCAGGAAGGTCTTAGACAGAAATTCATCAAATTGGAATGCTTCAGAAGGCAAGAGCTGTCAAGATGATGGGATCTCACCATACTCAAGAGGTATATTGACCTCAAACAAGTACCGCAAAGTTTGCGAGTAATAATATTTTCTTCTTTTGAAGACCTGGATCCAGACCTACTGGGAGAATGGGAACATTTGATCCTATCATCCTCCTTTAAGATGATGGATACCTTAATTAGACATGCAGAACAGAAAAGAGCCAATGTGTTGAATGAAATTGAGAATATAGAAGAAGGAATTAAGAGCCTAAACTTACAGGAGGCCACTGAGAAAAATTACAAAATTCTCAAAGACATTCTAAATGCACATCAGATGTACATAAAAGATAAAAAATTTAGAAAGCTCAGGAGAGACTACTATGACTATCGAAACGGTAGAATATTTACTTTTGCTCATAAGTTTGATGATGTCAAACCACGTCCCAATCGTTCTAACCAGAAAATAAAAGCACCAGTAACTCTTACGTCAACCAGCGGATCGGATGTCTCTAGCATCAATAGTGACGCTAGTGAATCACGTGACACCAACAATGCTATAGCAGGTCCATCTAATACCAGGACTTCTTACTCTTTTTTAGAGGAACTAGAACGTTTCAGGAAAGGAACAAGACAAAACTTTGACAAGCCAAACACAAGAAAACAAGAAGTGATAGACACTCAGGCAAATGCAACTACAAGGGAGAGGGTGACCACAAGGTCGTCGTTCGCAATCAGAATTGAGTGGTGGTTCTTTTTTGACATCTAATATTGTTTGTACTAATGATGTAGCGACTAAAGACAATGTTTCAATTTTTAATCTGTCCAATTAAATCTTTCTGACCCATAAAAAAATTTACTTGGCAAAGTACTAGGTTTTTGTCCCACATCTGGCCCAGATTTCACACAAATCCACATAGATGTGTTCAAATTTGTGCGTCACATGAAATTAAAGAAATTTTTTGATGAGAAAGCCATGTATTCTTCACCTTTTGTTCCTATTATGCTGGAATGTAACAAATCAATAAAAGATGTACAGAACTTGCACTTACTGATGTCCTTGGACAACAGCACAGGAACGGCTCCCACCATGATGGACCTATTGTCCAATTTGGATATAGTACCGAATCTAAACATTGATAGTGGTTTGAAACCCAAATCCACTTTTGTACCTACTTTAACTTCAGACAATATGATAGACTTTTTAATAAAGCAGTCACACATGACTTACACATATTGGAAGACAAATCTTTTAGGAAACACAAACCTCTTAGACATAACCTGACAAAGGAAGAACAGTTTGCCTTCAATACACTTACTAAAGCACCAAACATTATTATCAAGGAAGCTGACTAGGGCGGCAACATTGTGGTTATGCAGGATGCAGGCTATATTTCAGAAATAGACATACAACTTATGGATGGACTAACATACACCAGACTTGTGGGTGATCCTCTAAGCCACATTACAAAGAAAATAGAAACTGAACTGAAATTCTGGTGTGAGAGATGTCTCTTAACAGATGTTAAATTTAAATACATGTTTAGTCCAACTCTCAGGGCACCTTGTATCTACATACTTCCTAAAATACATAAAAAGGGGAACTTTGCCCCGGGAGACCAATAATTGCAGGCTTAGGCTCCCCTATGAAGCACATTTCAGAATATATTGATGTCTTTCTACAGCCTATGGTTCACAATCTCCCCTATTATAGAAGAGATACTAAGGACCTCCTTAACAAGCTAGAAGATATTGAGTGGGTAGAAGATTTCAGATGTGTTACATTAGATGTTTGTGCACTTTATATGTGTACATCCTTGGAGAAAGGGATTGAGTCTCTTGCATCTGCCCTATCTAATATGGATGCCACACTTTTTAAACAAACGGAGATGATTCTGGACTTGACACCATTGACCCTTGAAAATAATGTGTTTCTACACAACGACGAATGGTTTCAACAATCTTTGGGTGTAGTCATGGGTTCAAAATGTTCCCCTTGGTACAATATGGGCACATTTGAACAACAACACTTATGGACAGTTGGTCTCCTGGAGATTACTGAACACATCATTTATTGGGGATGATATATAGATGTCATATTTGTCATCTGGTCTGGAAATGATTCGCAACTTAGCATACTGTCTAACCATCTAAATGACAATCCATTCAACTTACAATTTACACACCAGGAGAATGACAAAAAAATAGATTTCCTGGACGTGGTTGTGTAAGTGTAAAACAAGAAAATAGAGTCAAGACTATCCAGAAAACCAACAGCATGCAACTCTATTTTACATGCCACAAGTGCACATCCACATGCCCAGATTAATTCCATCCCTCTAGGAGAGATGACACGGCTTAGACGTATCTAGAGTGATGATTTCATTTTTCTATGAGAGTTAGAATTACTGCAAGACCGCTTTAAGAACAGGGGTTACTTGCAAAAGACATTGACTCTGGCCAATGGTAAGAAGATGAGTACACAGCACCAATCACTTTTGAAGGATGAGGGAGAAGGAAGAGCAATGAGAAGGGGCCCTCACTCATAACTAGGTATAGTGCACAGAGACATGAGCTACATGAAATCTTAAACAGACACTGGCATCTATTAAAATTGGACCCAACATTGGCTGAACATATCACCTCGAAGTCCAGAATTTTTCATAGTAGAGGGACTAATTTGAGAAATATACTATGCCCCATCTCACTAAGCAGATATCAGCAAGGTATTTCTTGGTTACCAGAAAAACTGAAAAGGTTTTTACAAATGCACACAATGCAATGTATATCAATTTGCTGCCAACAAAATAACTTGTTTTTAATATAATACTCCGGTCAAACATTGTATACAACAGTTCATGAACTGCAATGCAAAATATGAAGTATATTGCATTATATGCCAGTGTGGCCTCATCTACATAGGAAGTACGATTAGGCCACTTAAAGAACGTATCCAAGAACACATCAAGGCAATAAAGAACAATAATCCCAATTATCCACTTTCCACTCATTACAACTTGGCATACCCCATCTCAGAAGTAATTAACATCAAATTTCAGGGTATAGCACATGCCACCAATAGCCCAAGAGGGGGTGATAGAGTTTTAGCCCTCAGGAAAAAGGAAACTAAATGGATAATCAAACTGCGTGCAGTAGAAGAGGCATAAATGTTGATGAGGAATTACATGTGTTCCTGACGGAAGGATAATCTGACCAGTCGCGGCTCCTGGTGGGAGTGCTGTGGGGCAGTGGGGTGGGGCGGGGGGTAGTAAACTCCGGCATACGGCCGAATGGAGGTAAGTACAGAAATAAATAAATAAAACAAATGACATTGCGCGCGCTGCAACGCCAAATGGCGATGCGGCGCGCGCATTGTAATTCGTTTTATTTATTTATTTCTGTACTTACCTCCGTTCGGCCATATGCCAGAGTTTACTACCCCCCACCCTGCCCCTCCCCCGCCCCGCCGCGACTGAGTCTGACATGTCTATGTCCTTTCTATTATCACTGCACGACGATTGATGCTTTACCATACTAAAATTTTGAACCAATTTTTTTAACTGTGTCTGTGAGAATTGTGAATTTCAGATTCCAGTTCTGTATAACACACAATACTATCAGTCATAGTTTATTCAAATTCGTTTTTACTTGTTCTATCCTCCCTAATGTGACTTTTGATGATACAAGTACAATTTTGATGATCCAGGACAAAAGAGCTGCCTTTATCTTCATTGTTAAAATCTGCTGTTGAAGTAGATGTGCATAAAGAAGCTACTATAAAATCATGTATATGTATCCAAAATGGGGGATAACATTGTCTCTTAATTTCTATTTGTATAATGACTTACAAAATATGCCATACATAATACTTTCAGTATAAAACAATAGGTGGTCATATGCATGACATAACAGGTTATTTAATCACTAACCTTTCTGTGATGCTAAAAGCAACTCGCTTAAAATTAGTTACATGTTAACACCCTCAGCGCTACAAATGTATGACCTATCAGGCCATTCAACCACAAAACTATTTGGATGCTTACTTTGCATTTATATTAAAAATGTGTTCTTTTCTCTCTGTATATCACTTATCTCTATCATTTTGTTGCATGCACATTTTCTTTGGTGTACGCCATCCATGTTATGACAAAGTAAACTTCTTATATGTACTAGCAATACATGGCCGCAGCCTTCGGAATAGAACCGGAACACTGGTGAGTTGGTCCTTTGTCTATGTCTTGCGCAAAATGAACACGTCATATATACAGAAGTCTAACTTTGTGACCGTGCTGCCTTTCAGTTTGGAAGTGACTCATCCAGGCACAGGTCATTTCACAGGGTTCTCTGCTTTTTGGTCCGACTATAGTTTGCGCCACCACTCTCGCTATGTACTCTAGTCGCCTTTCTGGTGTTGCTGTAAGGGGCCTTTCCCCAAAATCAAAATTGTTTCCTAAATGCCGTGGTAATTTTCCCATGCTACACTTGCCGGTTAGATTGCGCATACATCGGTCCATACAGGGACTGCTCTACGTGCTTCCATTCCGGTGACTTTTAATTTTAAACCTACACGTATATATTATTATCCTTCTAGCTTCTTATCAGTGACAACAAGCACATATACTCTCTATGTTTATAGTACAGCCAGGCAATTGTAGGTGTTTAGTCATTTTGTCTAAGATATGTGCGCAAAAATTAATTATTTTGAATACCGGCCTTTAAAATTAGCCTTTTTGTATTGATAGGGGCTTGTTAAGGTCCCCGTTTTTGCTACACACCGAGACCACATACTCTTCTAAATGGTAAGATTTTGCTAACAGATGGTTTGGACTAACACACAACTGATTACCTTGAGAAAAACATAGTTTTGGAGTATATGCACAGCCAGTTGTGAAACGCGGCACATCTTTTCGTCTCTCTTGACATATCTATATTATGTATTGTTTCTAAGAGCAGACATCTTTCCACAGGTTGTTTAGGATTATCTAACCATAGTATCTGTTCCACTGTGATTGAATTCAAGCCTTAGGTACATGTGTGAACTTCAACTATATTGCTAGGTTGGCTCAACGTGCTCTCCAAAGGCCATATGACTTTTAAAATTATCTCACCATCACTGATGAGCATTTCTCTTCAATTTGTAATTTCTGATACTCTTAATTTCTCATTTTTACCAGCTGTTCTGTACACCATGGAACTGCTTCTTACGCATATGAGAAGTTTGTGCCCACACTAGATTGTGCATTTCTCGCTTCGCTCCTTGGTTCTTTGCAGTTTACTTGTGAGTCTCAGTTATTATATATATTTTTTTTACGAGTACATAGGAGATAGCTTTTAACCCGGTTAACTTGGTAAGCTGAGGCTCTTGCCTATGTACTAATGAGATCTACTTCTTTTTACATTTTCTTCTTTCCCTGTGTTAGCTTTAGGAATTACTGGTTTGGAGCTTTAGGGAGGGTAAACTCGCCCATTTACAGGGGAGCTCAGCAACAGGCTCATTGACAGTTGCGTTTCTGAGCATAAAAGATGAGTACATCTTAGAGCCTGCCCTGGAAGAAATACAACCTGCGATAGCAAGGAAACTGTACATTCAGTTCAGACATGGGGTTTTGCCACTGCGTGCCTTTTTGAACAAACAGGCATGTGCACTTTCTCTAGGTTGTCCGGCCTGCAACAATGCAGAGGAGTCAGAGTTGCATGTATTTTTTTTCTGTCCTGCCTACAGACATCCTAGACGCTTCTGGCTAATTCAAATATGTAGTAACCTGGGTACTAAATGTTGTGCAGAGGCCTTCAGGCTGTTGAAATACAACACTCAACCTCCAATTGTATTTGCGGTGTCACGGTTTCTACTCTCCATGTGGTGTGTGCACAAGTCGCTCCTGAAGCCAATGTACAGGATTAAGCTGATAAGACTTTCCTTCTCTATTTTTAATTGGGCCCCTGTCATTTATCTTTTTTAATGGAATTTTTAATGTGATTTTATAGAGTCTTTTAATATTTTATTTATCTGAGATGTTTTAGCCTTAACTTTTCTGTATCAATTATACATTTTATTATTCTGACCCCATGTACGTGTTATTATGTATTTTGCTTATTTATTGGGTTGCGGGATAACAACTTGCTATTGTAACTTAGGACCCCGGGGCATGAGCCTGGGCCCTGGTAGATGTGTGTTTGTATTATTGTTTTTTCGATGCACCTGCACTTTTATGGTCTAATGACCACAATAAAGTATTTTGAAATTAAATGAATTACTGGCAACACTTGACTAGTCCCCTAAAAGCTGCTTTTTAAAAACAGAACAATATACCAGATACGACTTGCCTATGGTATATCCTTCTATACCTCCAAGGTGGGACATGAGACAATATTGAGTTTATACTCTAGGTTACTGCATGTTTTAACTTCTTTCACAAATTTTAAATAAAAATCACACATGTGTTTTGCCGTATTCTGACACTTATTGGTGCACAGTGGGTCAGACATCTTTGCACATGTCTTTTCTATTATACGGCTTTGTACATTTTCAACAAGCACCTCGCTGTAGGGATGATCGCCTTATAGACTTGTACATACCTTAGGTACAAATCTAGTTCTTCACTGGAGAATCATTTACTTTGGATCCAGTACTGTTTTTTACTCACTTTTAGGTGCGGTATGGGCAATTTGATAAGGGCCTGTCTCTTTGTTTCTCCTTTTTTCCCACCGTTTTGCTGCTTCTCTTGTTAGACTGCTCTGTTTTTCATACATATTCTGTTTACCAATGTTCATACAGCCTAGAAAAAGTCACTGCGTGATGAAACACGTGTCGGTTGTTATTCTATATCAAGAACTGAAGAATGTGAATTTTGTGAAACATAAATGTACGGAAGATCATTGAATCTACACATCTTCACAATAAAGAAACATCTCATCTCAACATAAGTCCTGATTGTCTGGACTCTATACATTTTTCGCGAATACGCAATTGAATGCTTTGGTTTTCCTTGTTATAAAAGTATTGCGTTAGATCCTCGGTCCTATTGTAACTCACACCTTTGGTAGTAGGGTGTGGGATAACCTCAGAAGCACCACCATATATATATATATATATATATACCTTACTCTGCATGCAGGACAGGCCTTTTTACCTCTTGCTTGACCAGGAATTGTTGGAGCTAGTGTGTTGTGTTCACTGCAGAACCTCTACAAAGAATGTATGAGGTCCTTTTTACTAGCCCAGACACTAGGATGCGACTGATAGAAGACAGAAGGTCTCTTGATTTATAGGGACAGTCTTTGACCCTCCCTGCTTCATCATTCCCTTGAAGCCTTACCCCAACAGGTTGAGCGCTAGCTGGATGGGGAAATCTTTGACTTTGTTTCCCTAGCAGAAAGCTCCCAGCCACTCTTCTCCTTCTGACACTAGAAAATAAAGATTTTGGCTTGCCAGTCTGGGAGTGTTAGACCTGTCAGCCTTAGGATGGTCTTCCTGCAAACATTTGGCCTTTTCCACTCCTGTTATGCGGAATTAGTTTTTGTTAGCTTAGAACTCTGTGCACTTTACTACTCCTGACCAGTGCTAAAGTGCTTCTGCTCACCCCCTAAAAGAAGGTAACATTGGCTTAAAGCTAATTGACATATTTAATGTACTGATAAGTCCCCAGTAAAGAAGTATACAATTTACCCAGGATTAGTAAATTAAATGCTACTGGTGGGCCTGCAGCACTTATTGTGCCACCAACTTAATTAGCCCCTTAAATCATGTCTTAGGCCTACCATTGCAGCCTGGTTGCTTTTTAAACTGCCAATTTGACCTGACAAAATAAACCTGGTGCCAGGCCTAAAATTTCTGTTTTAATAAATGTTAGTCACCCCTAAGGTGGGCACAAATAAGCCTATAGGACAGGGTGCCATGTATTTGAAAAGCATGACGAGGTTTTAAGTTTTGCATGTCCTGGTAGTAAAAAACACCTAAATAGTTTTTTCACTACTGTAAGACCTACCTCTTCCCTAGGATAACATTGGAATACCTTGTTACATCTAATAAGTGCTAACTTTTGATTAGGGGCAGATAGAAATGTCATGTTAAGACTCAATTGTAATTTTAAAACCTTTTTAATGGTAAAGTTGGAATTTAAGTTTCAATTCTGAAAACGTCCCATTTAGAAAGTTGGCAATTTCCTACTCTTATCATTTTTGTGCCTCTGCCAGTGTCCTGGGTCACATGACTGTGAATGGCTCTGCTGTTGGGGTTTGTGAATTCCTGCCTGACAGTGATACAAAGGGCCCTGGGTGTAGGCGGGATGGACCATTTAATTTACAGGTCCTTGGTATATGCAATGTCAACTTACTAGGGACTTACAAGTATTTTAAATGTGCCAATCATGTGTAGGCTAATTTTACCTTGTTTTAAGGAGAGAGCACATGTACTTTAGCACTGGTTGGCAGTCCTAATGCCACAAAAACTTATTTCAGAAGACAGGAGGGGTGGAGGCAAAATGTTTGGGGAAGACCACATCAAGGATATCAGGGGTAACAGGGCCTATGACAACTCCCACTACACTGATTTTCAACCACTGTGACCTGAGGTGAGCTCTTCATTTGGATTTAAGACGATTCTCCTCTTCCAGCAGAAGGAGGCAGTGCAGCTGCTTGTTACCTGTTCCCTTGCTGCCTCTCCACATCTGATGAAGAAGCACATGACTGCTTCAAACCACACTGCTGGAGGTTGATGCAGGAGACCATCAAGACAGTGGCGGAGACACTGAGTGGTACTCCAGTGAAAATCATTTGTGCTAATGGCCACGGCCAAAAGCAACACCTCAGTCCTGGCCTCAAACACATACACATTGCGGGAAGTGCCCACACACTGAACTACAAGAGGTACTGTGTGCAACCAAGAACTGTGTTGCAAATGAGTACTCTTCTAGATGCCCGGGCAGCTATAATCTGAATTAGAAGGGACTTTTCTCTGAACACTGTTTAGCATAAAGCTACTGTCTGCGGACAATATTGAACTGACCTATCAGGCAGTCTGACAGTCTGGCACTGTCAGATGAGCCAGCTTGAAAGGGTCAGTGTGTGGACTGGTTTCTTTTGCCCTGTCACAACCCATCTGGTGCACTTGGCTCTCTGTTTTGGTTTAAAAGGAAGGTAAAGCCCAGGATGCCATTGGTAAAAGACACAATTACCACAGTTGGATTGCCTGAGACTCATGAAAATATTCCCACAAAGGATATGTGCATTGCCCAGTGTGATGTCACGGGGCTAGTATCACGACCAAGCATATGGGCTGTCATAGTAATGGCTGGAGACGTATGATTCAGAGAAGGACCCGACAGTGGGCTGTGGTTGCCTTGATATAAGGAACTGGGTCTCAGTTTACTGTGACTGGTATACAAATTCTAACTAGACTACAACAAAAGTGCCATTTAACCTGTGATGTTCAGGTGGCCACGTGGTAGCCTACCCTATTTAAATCATATCATGCCTACATCTCTTGCTGAGCAAATAGAGCATTCAAAGCATGCACAAGGTAACTTGATGTCAGATGATCCAACTTCTCCTGTGGCACTTTAGAACCATTTCTTCGGGTGTTAGTGATTTTGAAACAGCCTCAAGCCTCATTGAGTGCTTTGTAAAAAGACAAAGAGCAAAAGCAATATTACATTGGCCACCTGAGAAGCAAACGAACTCAAGCAGCCCCTAGGCAAGAGAAATTTTGTAAATCAGCATGCAAAGTCTAGAGATACCTGGCTTACGTTTCTGACAATAAGTTGTAGACTTCCCACAAACATTGTTTCTCGCCTGCTTTTGAGACTGTTTCCCAAATATAGGCCCACATTTAGGCCACCATCGATATGCAATTTCTGGCATTGTAGCACAGTGTCTAAAATATTGATAATATGATACTCTGCAAGTGCCTATGTGCGTCAATAATGAAAAAGGACTATGAGAAAGGAACCTGCAAAATGTTTGCCAAGACCAGGTTAGGCCTGGGAATTTTTATGACACAGAAATTTAAGGTTTATACATTTAAAGCAGGGAGATTTTTGTCCGGTTTTAATGCGTGTTTGTGTGTGGCCTAGTAACATTTCACTTTGTTCCCATGGAGGTCGATTCATTAGCAAATCCAGGTTGCGTTTGACCCCTTTTTCTTTTCCTCTAACATCAGGACTGAGGCAACTAGTGAATTAGTTTTTGGCTGTGGGTAGCAAGCTTTTGGGACACTGGGTGAAAGGATACTGCTGTCTCCCTGTATACCCCACTCGGGACCTGAGGTTATGGCATGGGCAGGACTGTTATGGGTTCAAGCAGCTGCTGCTGGGGTGAGGTGATCCACTGAATTCCTGGATTACTTACAATAGATGGAAAGCAATTGCTCCTCGACAACACTTTATAAGAAGCTTCAAATAGTCTGGCCTTCTCTCTCCTTCTACTTTTATGCCTCATCCCTAGAGACATGTCCATTTACAAAACTTCAGCAAAGGCTGCTCTTATAACTTTCACCTGTGCATGGTCTAGGGATGTAGCAATGGACATCAGGCTTGGTCACAGGTGGGTCAGATATCCTGAATGTTCTTGTCGATTTCAAGAGTCACCATTTGTGAGAGGATGGATTTATGCAAGTGGGCACCCTGCACCAGTCCAGACAACCCTTATGGTGATTGTAGTGGTCTTAGACAACCTTATAAAGCTCTCTAAGTATTAGCTGTGGAAAGCAGCCTTCAGGCTTAGTCCAGAAGAAGTGTAAAGAGGCTTGTTTTACCAGAACATAATCTTATAGGTATTGATTAAGTGAAAAAGAACCACACAGTGTATTTATAAAAATGTGTATTTATTATTAGATACTCACTAACACATTTAGATATCCCCTAGCTGGAGATATACACAATACACACAATACTGTGAAATAGAAACAGGTAAGTAGCACAGAATACACAGCGATCACCGGGGGGGGACGCGAAACCATATACTAAAACAGTGGTATGCGAACCACGACTCGAGTCAGGACAATATTCAGAGGACGTAGAAATGCTGGGGACCCAAGGAACCACTCAAGGTGAGTATCTTTGAGCCCTACGGAGGTCGTGTGCAGTGTAGGAACACGACCGCGTTCTCCATACAAATCAACGTGTAAGTCGTGGTTGCAATTTTAAAGATTGAGGACCCTTCCCAGTGGACCCTGAAGAAACCCTGTGGAGGACAAGAGGTTGGAGAGCCACCCCACCCGTGGATACACTAGGAACCAGGTTACCTGCACATGGGAAGCCGGGTGCATAGGTGTGAATTGGCCTCAGAAACCGCTGTCGAACCCAGTGGAGGACTTCAGGAAGATGCCACTGCTGGGGAAGGTGAAAGTGTCCGATGGAACTCAAAGGTGGATTCAAGATGAGAAGAACCTGCAAGCAGAGGGAACAGAGTCTATGCCACTCAGGAGTGACCAGGAGGCACTGGAGATGACTGCTCACTGATTTTGGGTGTTGCAGGAGAGCTGATGGTGTCCTTGAAACTGCGGCTGTGTGGACCAGGTGACACTGTGAAAGACCAGGAGCTGTCCACGAGCTGTCCCACGTCGGATGTCGAGAGTTGAGTGGTCGGTGTCTGGCGGGAGCACCAACAAGACTTGGCAATTGCAACCTACGAGGAAGTTGAAGAAGGTGCAATGTCTGGGCCAACAAGGTCCAGGAGACTCACCACAAGCAGGGGAGTCAGGGCAGGATGAGCAATCAGGGGAGCCCAAAAGAATTCAAAGGTGACCCTCAAGAGGACCCACCAGCTGGGGGCACTGGAGTCACAGAGGACCTCGAGCAGCTCACCAAAGATGCAGGCCCATAGTACAAGTGATGCAGTGAGGATGAAGATCTTGGTCACTGGAGATGCTTGAGGTTGGGGCTACTTGGAGCCCGAATATCTTGGTGGAAGGAAGCCAACAAGCCTTTGCAACTGCAAGTCAACATGGAGCACAGGGGTTCGGTTCCTGTGGCTCCGATGAGGGATACTGGCCTCAAACTTAGTGAGAGGACAGGGCAGGCCTCAAAGGGATGTGAATAACCACCAGCTGTGTTGCTGAGCCTTTGGGAATCCATGGGAGCCCAGGATCAGCAGACCAGTCAGCTTAGTTGCGGTGCTTGCAGATGCAGGGAAGTGACTTCTTCACTTCAAGGGAGATTCCTTCAGGTGTCTTGGATGCCCACAGGCCCTGGACGGGTTCCTGTATGGAGCACAGGCACAGACATTGCAGCAGACGAGCAGGGTGAAGAGATCAGGAGCAGCAGGAGTCTTCCGGGTTGCAGCCTTGATGCTCAGAGCAAAGTCCAGCGAAGTTCAGAGTGCCCAGACGGTCGCAGCTGAAATGGTGTCTGAATTGAATCGTGTCCCATGATGAATCTAGGGACCCACCCTCAAGTAAGCCCTTATGTACCCTAAGGAAAGGGTTGTGAAGATTCAGGGGTCCCTCCCTAAGAAGGGGCTGGACAAGGGGGAGCTTACACCCTTGTCCTTTGTCCAGTTTTGCACCAGAGCGGGAGCCAACGGTACCCTGAACAGGTTTGAATTGGACTATGCATGGGGTGCACCAAATGTGCCCTTTAAGCAGACTGAGTGGCGCTGGCAAGCGCTCCCACCCTGCCCCAATACACTAAACCCTGTCTGGGAGGTGGTCACACCTCCCTGTGACAGAATGCCTATTGTTCTGCCTTCCCCTGCTCGAGCTTGGCTCAGCAGCAGGAGGGCAGAATCATGTCTCTGGTCGGCAGCAGCCATGTTGTGCTGTCCGGATCTAGAAGACTGGTACCGGGAGCACTGAGGGCCTAACAGAGGGCCTTTACAGTGCTTGGAATCATACCTCCCACACCGTTTATGGTGTGGGGGTATGATTCCAACATGTTTGATACCAAACACGACAGGGTTCGTTACAGCCTGTTTCGCGATGGTCATCGCGTAATGATGCAGTGCCCCTCTATATGTTATATGGCTGTCTCACTTACAACCCAGAAGAATGGACTCCGAAGGCCGTAGGGGTGTCCTGCTCATGCACCCTACACGTAGAGCCGAGCACCCTGCCTTCAGGATTGAAAAGGACTGCTGTAGGGGTGACTTAAAAGTTTTAAGTGCAGTGAGCCTAGATATAGGGAAACTTATATCTTTCGTAAGTGGTGCTAGCACCAGCTTACACAGGCTGCAATGGCAGGCCTGTAGTGATAGTTTGAATGGTCTCCCATAGGTGGCATCATGCATGCTTCAGCCTATGGGGGGCCCTGGGGTACCAATGCCCTGCGTACCTTGGTACCATATACTAGGGACTTATAAGGGTACCCCAGTATCCAATCTGGGATGTACCTAAGTACTTACCATAACAATTTAGGGCAAAAAGCAAAGAGACTGGGGTCCTGATTAGCAGGATCCCTGTCAGACTAGTCAGAAACAGCCAGGGCCGGACTGGGAACCGAAACAGGCCCTGGCAAACTGCTCGGCCGGCCCCCCTGGACTTGACGGGGGAGTGCAGCCGAGCTGTTTGTTAGGGCCGGTTTCGGCTGATTTTGTTAAAGGGGGCCGATGTTGCTGGCCCCCGGTAACAAAAACGGCCCACCCCAGCGGCCCAAAACCAGGCCCCACCATGGCGGCCCACCGGGATAACGCTTGGTGCCCGCTACGGCCAGTCCGGCCCTGATAACAGCATTACATCAAGCAAAAAGTGGGAGTAACATAGAAGCAGATCCTACTTTCCTACACCATTGTTTAGGAGTGGCTATTGCCCTTGCTGATATGCACCATTTTCACTTTTGCTTGCAATGTATATCATGTCTAATGGATGCTGTGCTGCTGCCTTTTCATAAGTGAACAGAAACAGGAGTAAACCCGTTAACCCAGCTGAGACCGGGTAAGTATTATAGCAATAGGACAACGTCTCAACTGGTAGGTCATGCAGAGGGACTGTTCAAAACCGTGTATCAATCACATAGCACAGGAAAGGGGCGAGGGAGACCAAGTCAAGGTGGAAGGATTGTTATTTGCATATAGGAGCACAAAACACAACTAAATTGCAGTAACCATAACAACCAAATGTGCACTGGAAGTGTTGTAGTGAGTAAACGGCGCAGTGACACATGTGATAAAAAGACAACGTGAGGCGGCGAAAAAACAGTGGGGGTCAAACGAAAGTATTTACAATCACAAACATAATTTCATTATTTGTAAATGACCCTTTGGTTGCCGCGAATGGCGTTGGAGAGTCGACGGCGTTTTGACCTCTTTAATTCAAGGTCATCATCAGGACGATGGTTGCACGATTCAAAAAGTGCTCTGGAAGCACTTAGAGGGGAGAGAGAAGGGGAAAGAATCCAGAGGGTAGATTTGCTCGTCTGGAGCCGCAGTGAACCATCAATTAGTGGGAGGCAGCGTTAATTAGCTCGGATGCGGTCGTGTGAGGAAGGTCCAACGTCAAGTGAAGGAACGTGTGGAAATCTGGGCCGCGCTGAGAAGTGAATTCTACTAGCTGCAAGGAAACGGAGCGATGAATCCGGCGGTAATTCGTGACCAGCTGAGTCATGGTCCAGAGAGCCGGGATTAGTCTGGGGGGAAGGGGGGGGACAAGTGAAGCGCCGGATTCATCGCTCCGTTCCGAGCTAATTAACGCTGCCTCCCACTAAGTGACGGTTCACTGCGGCTCCAGACGAGCGAATTTACCCTCTGGATTCTTTCCCCTTCTCTCTCCCCTCTAAGTGCTTCCAGAGCACTTTTTGAATCGTGTAACCATCGTCCTGATGATGACCTCGAATTAAAGAGGTCGAAACGCCGTCGACTCTACAACGCCATTCGCGGCAACCAAAGGGTCATTTACAAATAATGAAATTATGTTTGTGATTGTAAATACTTTCGTTTGACCCCCACTGTTTTTTCGCCGCCTCACGTTGTCTTTTTATCACATGTGTCACTGCGCCGTTTACTCACTACAACACTTCCAGTGCACATTTGGTTGTTATGGTTACTGCAATTTAGTTGTGTTTTGTGCTCCTATATGCAAATAACAACCCTTCCACCTTGACTTGGTCTCCCTCGTCCCTTTCCTGTGCTATGTGATTGATACACGGTTTTGAACAGTCCCTCTGCATGACCTGCCTTTTCATATGCAGTACATTAATCTCCGGCTCATGCATGCAGTACATTCATATCTAGTTCTAGCATTTGTAGCACATTCACCTCTAGTACAAGCCTTTGCAGTACATTGATCTCTAGTTCTAGCATTTGCAGTACATTCATTTTTAATATGTGCATTTACAGTACATTCATCTCTAATACGTGCATTTGCAGTGCATTTGTCTAGTTCAATCATTTGTAGTATTTTCCTCTCTAGATCTAGCGTGTATAGTGCATTCATCTCTAACATAACCATTTGCACTGCTTTCATCTCTAGTTCATACGTTTGCAGTACATTCATTTAAATCTGTGAGGACTGAAAGCTACTCCAGGTATGGTGAGGATTAAGTAAGTAAGTATTGTTTAATGTTTGATTATTTAAAATCATGACAATTAGAATAAAAAACAAGCAAGAAAACACTGTTCATCTTAAATACAACAGAATTTTTTTTTAAATATTTAAAAGATGCAGTGTTACAAAATATTTTAAAAAGTGAGCAAGAAACAGCTAAAATATGTTGGAGCATAATAACTTCGAAAATGGGTGTGCGGCCCAGACCTAACTTTCAGTAAAACAAGCAAAGGACCATCAATAGGTATCTCAAGATATAATGAGTCACACGGGAATCCCAGTCAGTTCATGAATGTACAAATTACGTCAATGGTTCTTCTAAGCCTGCAGATGTAAGTTTGTTTGCAGTTTTAATAACAAATTTCGTGAACCTGACGTTAAGCATCGTATTATTGGGATTCATTGCTGGTGAGGATTAACGCAACCCCACCGGGACATGAGTAGGTGTGAGCAGGGCTTTAAGTGGGCCGGGTCTCACCGGTGCTGAGCACTGGCAGTTTTTTAAAGAGGACCTCGAAACGCGTCTCTCTATCGGGCTCTGTTTTGTGCCCTGGCTTTTTTTTCCGGACTGCAGTGACAGCAGGCACATCATGTGTGTGTGCTCACACTGCTCACTTCTCACTAGTGGAGAAGTTATGGCATGACGTCATGCCAGGTAAGCGTTGCAGGGGAAGGAAAATCCTTTAAAGAGAGTTATTTTCTCTCTGGATTGCCCTTCTCTTTTTGAAACTCAGGAGCAGCAACATTGTCGTGGTGTCACCAGGGCTTTAAGTGGAAGCTTTTTCAATATTATATACAAGCCATAGTTGCTGCTTATTTATCTTATGCAACTAACGACCATTAACAAAGCCAATAGTCCTGACTTGTTGTAGGTATGATGTTACTTGTTGTTTCATATATCTGGATGCAATGACAGAAACAGCAAAATACAAGTCGGGCGGCACAGATTTTTAGCTTACGTGTTTTTAAGCCACACCCTTAATTATATTGGCCACGCCCCTTTAAGAGACCCCCCAGTTTTTTCATCCCACTTAAAGCCCTGGGTGTGAGTATCAAGTGGTGGGTCTTTTGCTTAGTGCTTGCTCATTTTTGAGATAGATATATTGGAAGCATCCGCCTTTTACTGCCAATGGAAGTGAAACAATGCCCTGGGCTTCTCCAGATCCCTCTTGAAGAGTTTAAATATATGTAGTGCCTAAATACCACACCTATGCATTGTGTAAATTCTTGCACGAGATTTGTGTTATTTGAGACTCGAGCCCTGCGTATTCCTGTTCATCATTAGGGTCCCAGGACTTCCTTCAACAGACATGAACAAGACTCCTCATTCGCAGCCACTTGACCTGAATGTTCCTGAGGCATCCTTTTCAGGCCAGGAACAGTCACCCTGCCCTCACAAGAAGTCGAACCCCGTCACTGATAGCATTAGAAAGAGCTGCGGTTCAACACACCCAACAGCATGCGGTCACGGCTGGCACTCTCCCACCAGAAGGGGGTTGTGCGGCTTCGAGGTGAGAGCTGCTGACTTTGGGGCTTGGGGGATCTCGGCTTGAATCTCAGCCTCTGCACTTGACTCAACAACGACAAATCACTTAATCTCCCTGTGCCTACGAAACAAACTTGTAATGTAATTGTGTAATTCCGACTTGATGTACACGATCTTTAGCAACTCCCGGGACACCATAATGTTGCTCCTTAGGTAGGTTTGTGCTGTTCATAATTCAGCACATACATGCAACCATGGTCACAGGCATCACAGGCCAGGATGCTCCCTTTCCAGAAATGAAATGTAGTTTGGCAGCATTTCATTTGAAAATATCCTGATGAAAAGTATTCTTTCATAACTAAGTGAAAGATGCTGCATGCTCTGCTCCAAGGCCAAAGGTGCTCAGTTAGTACTTTCAAAGTAGGCACAGATTTCTCCTGCCCTTAATAATGTGTTCATTGATTACAACTATAATTCTAAAAACTGTGCCTTGTGCACCTAAATACTGTGAAACGCAGTTGTTTTTCGAGATAACTGAAGAACAACTTGCAGTGCACAAGTAAACACGGACCAAGACGGGCTTCTTTTCTGCAGGCATCATATTATTTTCATTTCTTTTCTTCCCTTACTCTCTCACTGGATTTTAATACATTTCAAAAATTATGTTTCATGAAAACGCAGTGCACCTTCCGTGGTCACATCTGCTCCATTATATTAGTAAAAAAAAGTAAAAGGTTTTGATTCTAATTGCAAATAAATTGTGATGTGTTCGCCGGGTAATTGATTTAATGAAGTTCCTGTGAAACTCCCGAAATTGGCCAAGTAAAAGGCTCCCTGTAGAGCTTATTGTGGCGGCGGCGGCCAAGCTAGTTCAATCTGAAGGTAGCCTGGCACAGGGGGTCAAACACAGATGTTACCTATGAGACTGGCATTGTTGTCTGCACATAAAAGGATGTGTAATTGTGCATGAAAAAATTGCCAGTAACAGGAAATTTCATCTTTTACTAATGAATTATATTTGCTTTTATTCAGCATCTAATCTCTCAGCAGTTGGGATTCCCAAGTGAAGAATGAGCTCTGCAAAAAAGAGCTGTTGGGCCGAACCGGAGTAACATATTGTGTAACCAGTTTACAAGCCTCACTAAAATAAGCGTTCTACTGAATAAAATATCAGATTTGTGAAATATCATTTTAATTAACCATCTTGTAATCACCTCAACATTTCACTTGTCTTACAAGCGTGCTAACAGGGAGAATACAAGCACAACCTGCAAGTATATATAATGTTAGCTTGCAAAGTAGATATGAAATTCATTTGTCTTTTTAAATTAGACTATCATGTAATAATAACGTAATTAGACTATAAAATATGGCATACGTTATAAAAGATAATTGCATCTGGAATATTGGCACAGATTAAAATTTAATTGAGGCAACACATTACAATTATTATGCTACCTCAATGGTGTCTGGTTCATTATGGGCACAAGGGCGTCTCCACACAAGGGAGGCCGTAATGAAGCAGTCGTCTGTGCAGCATCAGCACATGAGACCACAGCTTAATTCTTCCATCTGCAGACAGTGCTCAGCAACACCGACTGCAGCTAAACGAGACTCCTGATCAGTGTATCCATCTGCAGGCATTACTCTACAACATTGTCTGCAATACTAAGCAACGCCGTCTTCAGCTAGATGAGACTCCAGATCAGTGCACCCATCTGTAGACATTACACTGCAACACTGTCTGAAAAACTGGGCCACGCTGTCTGCAGACAGAGGAGACTTCAGATCACTGCATCCATCTGCAGACATTACTCTGCAACATTGTCTGCAATACTAAGCAATGCCATCTGCAGATAGACGAGACTCCAGATCATTACATCCATATGTAGACATTACTCTGCAACATTCTCTGAAGTACTGGGCCACACTGTCTGCAGCTAAACAAGACTCTACATCAGTGCATCCATCTGCAGACATTACTCTGCAACATTTTCTGCAATACTAAGCAACGCCGTCTGCTGAAGAGGAGACTTCAGATCAGTACATCCATCTGCAGACATTACTCTTCAACAATCTCTTCAATAATGAGCCACGCCTTCTGCAGATACAGCAGACTCCAGATCTGTGCATCCAGCGGCAGACATTGATCTGCAATATTGTGTGCAACACTGAGCCACGTCGTCTACAGATAGAGGAGACTCCAGATCTGTGCATCCATTTCCAGACATTACTCTGCAACATTGTCTGCAATATTGAGCAACGCAGTTTGTATACAGAGGTGACACCAGAACAGTGCATCTATCTACAGACATTACTCAGCAGCATTGTCTGTAATACTGAGCCACACCGTCTGCAGATAGAGGAGACTCCAGATAAGTGCATCCATCTGCAGACATTACTTTGCAACATTGCCTGTAAAACTGAGCCATGCTGTCTGCAGACAAAGGAGACTCCAGATCAGTACATCTACCTGCAGACATTACTCTGCAACATCTTCTGAAATACTTAGCAACACCGTCTGCAGAAGAGGAGACTTCAGATCAGTGCATCCATCTGCAGACATTACTCTGCAACATTGTGTTCAATACTGAGCCACACTGTCTGCAGACAAAGGAGACTTCAGATCACTGCATCCATTTGTAGACATTACTCTGCAACACTGTCTGCAATATTGAGCAACGTGGCTATTATACAGAGGAGACTCCAGAACAGCGCATCCATCTACAGACATTACTTTGCAACACTGTCTGCAAGACTGAGCCACGCCGTCTTCAGCTAGATAAGACTCCAGATCAGTTCATCCATCTGCAGACATTACTCTACAACATTGTCTCAAATACTGGGCCACGCCTTCTGCAGCTACACAAGACTCTACATCAGTGCATCCATCTGCAGACATTACTCTTCAACAGTCTCTGCAATACTGAGAAACGCCTTCTGCAGATACAGCAGACTCCAGATCTGTGCATCCAGCTGCAGACATTACTCTGCAATATTGTGTGCAACACTGAGCCACGTTGTCTACAGATAGAGGAGACTCCAGATCTGTGCATCCATTTGCAGACATTACTCTGCAACATTGTCTGCAATATTGAGCAACGCAGTCTGTATACAGAGGTGACTCCAGAACAGTGCATCTATCTACAGACATTACTCAGCAGCATTGTCTGCAATACTGAGCCACACCGTCTGCAGATAGAGGAGACTCCCGATAAGTGCATCCATCTGCAGACATTACTTTGCAACATTGCCTGTTAAACTGAGCCACGCTGTCTGCAGACAAAGGAGACTCCAGATCAGTATATCTATCTGCAGACATTACTCTGCAACATTTTCTGCAATACTCTTCAACGCCGGCTACAGATAGATGAGACTCCAGATCAGAGCATCAATCTGCAGACATTACTCTGCAACGTTGTCTGCAATACTGAGCCACGCTGTCTGCAGATAGACAAGACTCCAGATCAGTGCATCTATCTTAAGACTTTACTCTGAAACATTGTCTGCAATACTGAGCCATGCCATCTGAGGATAGAGGAGACTCCCGATAAGTGCATCCATCTCCAGACATTACTTTGCAACATTGCCTGCAATACTGAGCCACGCCTTCTGCAGATAGAGCAGACTCCCAATAAGTGCATCCATCTGCAGACATTACTCTGCAACATAGTCTGCAAGACTGAGCCACGCCGTCTTCAGCTAGATGAGACTCCAGGTCAGTGGATCCATCTGCAGAGATTACTCTGCAACATTGTCTGTAATACTGAGCCATGCGATCTGCAGATAGAGACTTCCGAGAAGTGCATCCATCTGCACACATTACTCTGCAACATTGCCTGCAATACTGAGCCACACCATCTGCAGACAAAGGAGACTCCAGATCAGTGCATCCAGCTGCAGACATTACTCTGCAACATTGTCTGCAATATTGAGCAACGCAGTCTGTAGACAGATGAGACTCCAGAACAGCGCTTCCTTCTGCAGACATTACTCTGCAACATTGTCTGCAATACTGAGCCACACCATCTGCAGAAGAGGAGACTTCAGATCAGTACATCTATCTAAAGACATTACTCTGCAACATTTACTGCAATAATAAGCAACACCGTCTTCAGATAGATGAGACTCCAGATCAGTGCATCTATCTGCAGAAATTACTCTGCAAAGTTGTTTTCAATACTGAACCACGCCGTCTGCAGATATCGGAGATTCCAGATCAGTGCATCCATTTGCAGACATTACTCTGCAACATTGCCTCCATTACTCAGCAACACCATATGTGAATAGACAAGATTCAAGCTTAATACACTTATCAGGAAATAGTACTCAGCAACATGGTCTGCAGATAGAAGATACTTTTCATTAGTCCATCCATCTGTAAACAATACTCTGTAACACTGACATCAGTACTCAGCAATACTGTCTACAAATTGATGAGAGTGCAATTTACTCCTTCCATTGGCAGACAGTACTCAGCAACACCGTTTGCGAATACACAAAACTCCAGCTTAATCCAGCTCCCAGTAGACAGTACTCAGCACCGGCATGTGCAGATAGAAGAGACACTAGATTAATCCATCTATTTGCAGACATTACACTCAGAAACAATTGCAATGATATAGTACAAGGTCCAGCCCTCAAACGAGCATTGAACTTAAGGGAGAAGCTATGCCCTTCCTTCCTCCCAAAAAAAAAAAAGGAACATACAACCTTTTTCCAGCAGCCTACTGGCTTTTCTACCTGTATTACTTTCTCAATATGTAAACTCAGCATATCGGTAACCAAGGAACTTTCAATAAATGGTCACCCACATACAATACGTGACTTCATAAACTGTGAGAGTACAAATGGGGTTTACCTAATCACTTGTCCATGTAATCAGCAATACATTGGTAGCACAATCAGACTTTTAAAAACGAGGATCCAGGAGCACTATCGTAACATTCATAAAAACTCACTCACAGAGCATTTTGACATCTATCACCCTCATCAACGCACTTTTTCCTTCTTTCACAAGGGGGTGATTAGGAACTAAAGCTATGCCAACAGGAGAGTGCCTTTATTATCCGTTTCGACACAGTACATAGAGGTCTGAATAAAGATGCTGAATGGCGCTATTGGCCATGGCTCCATATAATACTTCAACAAGATGTCAATCATGATGAACCTTGTCCTTGCATTCCCAGCACTTAATACTTGCAACAAGACTAATATGCCAGAGGTTTGGTCGATATGGCACACATGAACATATTGAGGGACGCTGGCCACAAGTCCTGATTGTATTAATTTGAGTATAACTAATCTATTATACCATCGATCGTATCATGTCAAAAACGACCATGTGTATTTTGGACTTGTTACCACGAATATTGATGTATGATTTAGTTATAAGGTATCAGGGATGCCATAGAATGTGCTATGTCATTAACTTTATTTAGCCAAGTATCCACCCTTACCACTGCCTCACCTTCCAACATAATATCTCCTGGTCCTCCATAGTCCTTATACCGATAACATCCTACCCTACTATTAGGAACTTGGGACATTTTCCTGAATTTGCCACATTACGAAGGAAATTTTCTTCCTTGTATTTATTTTCCGTCCAAATCACCATTACAAGATTGTGGCCTCCCGTTAGCCGTTGAAACTCAGGATTAAGCCCGCATATTTCAGGATGTTACTCGGCCTGACCTCCAACAACGCATAAAGTGTTAAACCTCAAATCTCCTACCCAATTCCTATACAATCCATATAATATGAAACCTGGTTAATTGAACCCATGGGGGCCTGATTCACAGAACTAACTTACGTCAAAAACGTAAAGTTCGTACTTTTTGGTATTCACAGAATACACTTATTCATTTTGGTATTCACAGAATGAACTTACTCATTTCGGTATTCACAGAAGTTAGTAGTCCTAACTTTAGGACTCCTAAATGCCTTCTGTGAATACCGAAAGTCTTAAAGTTAGAATTTTCTCAGTTTAGGAGTAGTAAGTTAGGACTCCTAACTTTAGGACTCCTAAATGCCTTCTGTGAATACCGAAAGTCTTAAAGTTAGGATTTTCTCAGTTTAGGAGTAGTAAAGTTGCCTCCTAACTTTACTACTCCTAAACTGAGAAAAATCCTAACTTTAAGACTTTCGGTATTCACAGAAGGCATTTAGGAGTCCTAAAGTTAGGAGTCCTAACTTTACTACTCCTAAACTGAGAAAAATTCTAACTTTAAGACTTTCGGTATTTCCTTTTAGAGGGCCGCGCCTTCACAGCAAGGATGCGGCTCGTGGTGCGAGGCATCCCGCTGCCATATGCGGGGGACGCGTCTGTATGGTGGTATGTAGAGCAATAAAATATGCTTACACGATTACACTGTGTTTATTGTTTAGAATATAAAAAGTACTGCGTAAAGCAAGGGCCTGTCATAACACGCGGTTTAAACTCAGTTCCCTGCGTGCGCGTCGCCTGTATCAAAAGTGATGTTTTCACGAGGCTTTCCACAGATGCACGCCACAATCCGCCCAGGCTGGCACAAAGGGTAGTTCTCTGGGTGTAAAATATCCCAGAGGCCTGGGTGCGGCTGACCGCTTCTGTCTGATCCTGCCCGGGCTGAATTTATTCTCCAAAAACAGCCGAAGAGCAGGGGATACAAAGTCCCAAGGGGATACCAGATATTACACAACACCGGCACCAGAACTATGGAAGGCAGCCAGGAGAGAGAAACTTTTGAGTGCAGCAGGGCACATTTTCGTATTCTGCTTCTGCGCACCGGTCACTTTCTGCCCTGTAGCAAAACGTCAGTATTAATGCAGCAGGGCACATTTTCGTATTGTGCTTCTAGAACCTCTTGGTTTTGCGGAATAAACACGTAGGTATGTGGTCAATATACGTTTATCTCAGCCTGTTAAAGCGATGGTATGCTGATGATGAAATGCTTAACTTTCTGTTCAATTACATTGTCCAGTATATTTGTGGGCGTGGTAGAAGGACACTGTTCATGTTTGGCTAAAACGGTCTATAGAATGGCACGCAGCCCCTGAAAATTATCATGCCGAAAAAGCACGTTTTATGTGGCGCATTGTTGCGCGGTAGACGGATTGACGATGTATCCTTGTACATTACGGGGCATTTTGGGCTGGGGACAGGTGCTGAGAATGGATGGCAGCTGGGGCTCAGTGTGCATGCCACTTCGGGTGCGATTGGCTATTGGCGTGATCATGCATGTCGGTGAGCGGTGGGCCTCGCGGGATGTGTTGCAGGTTTATCCGTCTCGGGCCTAGGTTTCGGAGGCTCAATGGAGGCGTTTAACGGCAGTTGGCACCATCTCCAAAGTGTGTGGTTCGGAGGAGGTGGGCCCAAATTTTTTGCATTGCGGCAGTGTTGTATGGGGTGCTATATTCGGAGAGGGAAGTGTTCGGTCTGTTGGGCAGGAGATGGGGGGATGTAAGTGTCGCCAAATATTGGAGGCAAGGAAACATCGTTGCGCATGCCAATGCGGGGAGCGAATGGCTATCGCCATGGACGGGGATGTCGTGGGTCAATCATTGACAATTGTGGACGGCTCGGCAGTGTTGGGCTGAGAGTTTTGAGGCCGAGTGGAAACACTTGGTTGCACTTGGCGGCATCTTCACAGTAAGCAGACCGGATTGGTCTGAGTTGGGCTATGGTGGTAGGGTATGGAGCGCTGTGCTCTGGAATGATGCAGTGCTGATTCCAGTGCAGGCCTGGCTGTGTAGAGTATGCTTTTTGCCATTTATTGCGTGATTTGCTCTTGGAGATATTCGGCATTCGGGGCAAGGCTAGAGGGGCGGTGGTGTGTCAACGCTAACACCAGGACCATGGAGCGCTACTTGCCGCTGGGATCCAGGTTATTCTAATGTGTGTTGCCCTTTCGGAATTCTATCATGTCTGCCAATAAATGCCCCGAACATATAGTCTTTTAGTCTTCCATTTCCGGTAGACTGGAATTTCTAAATAATCTGGAACGCGGGCTCTTGGTTATAGTATGTATGAATGTATGTATCAAGTTAAAGGAAAATTATTTCCAGATGTACTAGCCAAACGATAAACGCATTTTATCAAATATTTTAATTAATGGTTGGTTCTGTCGTCAGGCCGGGCCGGGCCGATTAATGGATTAACACATCAATTACAGGGGCTAGTGTTTGGCCTTGGCAATTATAGTATGGGCACTAATTGTGGCATTCCCTTGTGGTACACCGCATAGGCTCGGGTTGCCAAGATTATTCGTATAGACAGGAAGTCATCGTGGCAAAAGTGGTTGCCCAGGGTTACAGCGTGTTTTGTCTGTCTTTCTGTGGCTACAAGCTGTTGTCGCATTCGTAGAAGCATTGCGGTGGGACATAAAGGAGTTTGTGGGGGCTAATACCAATGGGTATGGGGTTCACAAATGGTGCTTTGGAGCCGCACTTGAGCACTTACATTCAAGCCGGGAAGGCTAGTGAAAGTTCGGGGGGCTAATACCAATGTGCTTAGGGCTCATAAATGGTGCTTTCGGGTCGCGCTTGGGCACTTATATTCAAAGGCGGGAAGGCCGGCAAATTAGTGTTATGGCCACTGTCAGCAAGGCAGGGATAGAACGGGTACTTAATGAGAGTTTATTCTCTCTATTCTTTGGGTGCTGGCCCACGTTAGGCAAACGGATCACCTTTCCCTCGTGCTAGGGTGGGTGCCTTACTAAGTTGCGTTATTACGGCAATAACAATGACGAATGGCCGTCTGAAGGCACCGAATACAGTAAGAACAGGATATATGCCAAGTACCGGAGATGGGCCTCTTGGGTGATGGTTGGTTTTTGGACTTCTTTGATAATGGGATAGCTGGTGCAAAATGGCTACTGCAACAGCCTGCTCCCAACCCTACTCATTTTCCCTTCGTGAGACAAGCTTCCTTGTCACCAACTAGACACTCTTCAGCACATTGGCTAATAATATAATTTCTTTTGGCTACAATTTAAGGCATTGGGAGTGTTACATAATCCGGAATAGTTGCCAAATGTTATCAAATTATTTCGGTGGGGGCTGGTTCCATTGTCAAGCCAGGCCGGGTGGACTAATGATTTAGCGCATCCATAGCTGGGCCCTGTGTTTCACCTCTTGGTCGCAAATCGGCGCCAATATGATCCTTTAAGTAGGGTGGGGTGGAGGGGCATTGTGCAAATCCAAGGGATGCTATATATCAGGAGCATGGATGGGTTGTTACGACCTGGTGGTTGCAGCCCGCAAGCACAACATTTCGTTGTGGATAGGTTTATAGGGTTTTCGTCCAACATTTGCACTGGTGGGGTGATAACGCATCCATTGGGGGAGACACATAAGCATCATTCAGTGGGGGGAATAATCTGCTATTCTACGCCAAGTTGCCACTTTGGGGGTGGAAGTGCACAGGGCAGATACAAGTCACCTTATGTGTCAGGAATCTGGATAGGCTGCTGCAACCGGGTAGTGACCCCGTGGCCGATGGGGATCGTGGTTCATTGGTTGCAGATTCGAGGTGCAGCATCCTTTGTTGATATGTTCAGGGATTCTCGTCCACTGGTTGACCGTATGGTGTGATTCATTTATCGAAAAGTGGATACAATGAGCTATTTTCATCACCTGCCGCTATAGTACTGGTAGGCAATTCGGTTTTAGGCTATTGGGGTATAATGCGGGGATCTACATACTTTGCTATGGCGCTCCATAGCTTTATTATGTCATTTGCCTTCAAATTAGGGACAGTCTGCTGTCGAATACAGAAATAGTATTCATGCATAGCTTTAATTATAGCTACCGAGCAGTCCTTGGTAACGTCTGGTTGGGGGCAACAAAAATAAAATGCAGTGGATCAGAAGGAAATGCATGGTGAAGACACATCCCACTAACGGGTGGCGATTTATTGGTGGCATAATCCACAAACAATGGTAATTCCAAGGTCAATCATAATTAGGTTGGCTGTACTAAATTACCAAATATTTATAGGCAAACTGCGGTTTTTCCTTCTCTATTTCGTGTCACCCGTCTGTTGGTGGTCTAATTACGGTGCGATGCATCGTACATGGAGGGGCTCTTCAGAGGAAATCCATTTTGCAAACTCATACCGACAACGGCGTAAAAAAAAAACCACAAACAAAACTATATACGGAGTTCTCATGTTCTTGTCACTATCAGCAGTTAGTGAGGACTGTGATGGAGCTTGGGATGGGGAGGTGTGACAGGCCCTATTAAGGTAGCGGTGTCAGAGGTGCTCCCAGTCCAGGTTTACTGGGCAATGATCTTGAAGCCTCTGTGTGGTCAGAGGTGGGGAGACGACTCCATATCAAACTATGGGGGCTCCCGGAGTGGGTATGTGCTGTGACTAGGTCACAGGCTAGCCAGAATGGAGGGGCTGGACACTGGGACCCCGGAACAAAGGGCCAAGCATTCAAGGACAAGGGTACTGGGCCTGGCAAGCTAGTCCAGGGAACCTCAGAGGTGCAGGCAGAATCTAACAATATCGGCAGTTAGTGAGGACTGTCGGTGTGCGGCACAATTGTCATGCAGTAGGTCGTGGGTTATTCCGCCAGGTGTTCGGGTACCCCGGGGGGCCGGAGGGCTTGACGGGGCCCTGGTTTTAAATAGGACAACTGTTGTAGTACGTGGGGGCCTGCCGGTACAACGGATGCAACGGAGCGGGTTGTAAGGACACCGAGGGACAATACCCAAGTTCTGGTGTATGGCCAAGTCAAAGTTCGTGAGGATTGGCTTGCCTAATGTACTTACTGCCTTTAGGTCGGGGAGTGTACAGTTGCAGGTTAAGTAGGACAACTGTTTTGTTGGAATACGTGGGGGCCGTTGGTACATTGTACGTAACAGAGTGGGTCCGTAAGACTTCCAGGGGGAATACTCGAGTTCTTGGGTACGGTCAAGGCAAAGTCTTGCCATAATTTCCTTGCTGCCGTAAGATTGGGGTGGATAACATGGCAGATCCTGGGTGGTTAGCTGGAACAGGCTATACAATCAAACGCAGTTTCCCATCTGGTCATTTTTAGTCATTAACGCCGGTGGGAATAATATATAGTATTATGCCATTTAGGAGGCAACAGTTATGGGGGGTCTCGTTTGCAGCCCCCTTTTCAGAGTTCACAATTCTTAGTTACAACATCTATACGGCGGTAGGAAGTAATACCGCAAGTCGTTGTGGCTGGGGATGCCCCAGTTGAGGCAACGATCACATCTGCGGAGCTGAACAATGCCATTGAATACGTTGTGCAGGTTCCACGTAAGGCACAAGTCGGCACAACTTGCTCCAGTTAGGTAATAGGGCTATTACGGAGCACTGTCAGCGCTGGGGGGGGGGGAGGGCGAGTGCGCCGGGTAGCGTCTCACCCTGTGGCGGAGCACTGACAGTTAACAACATAGGGGGATGCACAACAAGGGAAGTTCAGCGACTGGATGGACCCCAGGAGGGGGTAGGATCTACGTGTGCAGAGTGTAGGCGGAAAAGGAGGATCGACCTGTCGGTGGTCCTGGACTCTACTGCCCTAACCCGCAACGTATGGACTGAGTAGTACTTTGGGGAGACTGCCTGTGTTCAGGCACCCCGGTGGTCCGAAGCGTTATGCGGTGCCCTGGGTTGCAAGTAATGCAACGGTTTGCTGTAGCGTGTTGGGGCCTGCCGGCGCAATGTGCGCAGCTGAGTGGAGAGCTTGGAGGGCTGAGTTGGTCAAGTTCAATTGTAAGGCCAAGCTCAAGTGCAGGTGTAATGTTGTGCCTAATTTTTCTTACTGCCTCTGACATGTTGTTGCCGCTAAAGTGTATGGCCAAAACTGAAGTTCAAGTGTAATGTCGTGCCTGATTACTTAATGCCTTTGACAGGTTGATGCGGCTAAAGCATGATGCTGTGAATAATTGTATATATCCAAACAGGATGGTTTTCTCCTATTGGTCTGTGATGAATTACTTGGCTTGATGTGAATGCCTCGCCGCTGCTGGAGCAGAGTCACGGAAGACCAGCTAACCACAACCCTCGCCCTGAGCCCACCCGCCGAACCCTCCGACCCCAACACCGCCGCCCGCAACCTCAGACAGTGGATCGACGACTGCGCCAACACCCTCGCCCGCTCAAGAATCCGCCCAACAGCCACACCAGCAGGAAAGCCACCTGGTTCACCGAAGACCTCCAGGTCTCCAAATGAACATGCCGAAAACTGGAGAAGATCTGGCTCCACGAACGGACAGCGGACAGCTACGCCGCCCACAAGAGCGCCACCCGCAGTCACCATCACCTCATCATATCCGCCAAAAGGGCCTCACTCAAAGACCGCCTAGACAACAACGCACACAACAGCAAAGAGCTCTTCAACATCGTGAAGGAACTCTCCAACCCCAGCTCCAACACCAACGACATCCAGCCGTCGCGAGACCTGTGCGACTCACTGGCCACCTTCTTCCACTGCAAAATCGCCGACATCCACGACAGCTTCAACACCACGACCGCCCCGGCAACCACCGAGACCACTGCCCCCACAACCACCAACCGCCTGCTCTCCTGGACCAACATCAACGACGAGGACACCAGCGAGATCATGAACACCATCCACTCCGGTTCACCGCTAGATCCGTGCCCTCACCACATCTTCAACAAAGCCAGTACAGCCATCGCGCCCCATCTCCGGAAAATAATCAACATCTCCTTCGAGACAGCAACCTTCCCGGAAAGCTGGAAGCACGCCGAGATCACCGCCTTACTCAAGAAACCCAAGGCAGAGCCAAAGGACCTCAAGAACTTCCGACCCATCTCTCTGCTCCCGTTCCCCGCGAAGGTCACCGAGAAAATCGTCAACAAACAACTGACCCGCTACCTCGAGGAGAACAACATCCTGGACCCTTCCCAGTCCGGCTTCCGCAGCAACCACAGCACCGAAACCGCCCTCATCGCCGCCACAGATGACATCAGGACCCTGCTAGACAACAGAGAAACAGCAGCCCTCATCCTCCTGGACCTATCAGCCGCCTTTGACACGGTCTGCCACCACACACTACGAACACGCCTTCACGACGCCGGGATCCAAGAGAAGGCCCTGGACTGGACCACATCCTTCCTTTCCGGCAGAACACAAAGCGTCCGCCTCGCCCCCTTCCGATCCAAGGCCACCAAGATCATCTGCGGCATACCCCAAGGCTCCTCCCTCATCCCAACGCTGTTCAACATCTACATGGCACCCCTCGCCCACGTCGCCCGACAGCACAACCTCAACATCATCTCCTACGCCGACGACACCCAGCTGATCCTCTCCCTCACCAAAGACCCTCACACCGCCAAAGCCCACCTCCACGAAGGAATGAAGGCCGTCGCCGAATGGATGAGGACCAGCCGCCTGAAGCTGAACTCGGACAAGACGGAGGTCCTCATCCTTGGTTCCAACCCTTCAGCCTGGGATGACTCCTGGTGGCCAACATCACTGGGAACAGCCCCGCCACCCACCGACCACGTACGCAACCTA
Organism: Calotriton arnoldi; assembly: GCA_963921515.1. Lineage (NCBI taxonomy): Eukaryota > Metazoa > Chordata > Amphibia > Caudata > Salamandridae > Calotriton > Calotriton arnoldi. The sequence goes on along the minus strand of CAWUFW010008333.1, from coordinate 766,561 downwards.
GGGGTCATCCTCGACCCCACCCTCTCCATGACTAAGCAGGTCAACGCCGTTTCCTCATCCTGCTTCAACATCCTCCGAATGCTCCGCAGGATCTTCAAGTGGATCCCCACCGAAACAAGAAAAACAGTCACCCAGGCCCTCGTCACCAGCAGGCTGGACTACGGAAACGCCCTCTACGCAGGAACGACGGCTAAGCTCCTGAGACGGCTGCAACGCATCCAGAACGCCTCTGCACGTCTTATCCTCGACATCCCCCGACGCAGCCACATCACACCCCACCTGAGAGACCTGCACTGGCTCCCTGTCAACAAGAGGATAACCTTCAAGCTCCTCACCCATGCACACAAAGCACTCCACAACTCCGGACCAGCCTACCTCAACAGACGACTCAGCTTCTACACCCCCACCCGCCAGCTCCGCTCGACCAGCCTCGCCCTCGCCACAGTCCCCCGCATCCGGAAAACGACCGCCGGCGGCAGATCCTTCTCCCACCTCGCCGCCAAGACCTGGAACACCCTCCCCACCAACCTCCGACAGACCCAAGACCTACTGGCCTTCAGAAGACTCCTCAAGACCTGGCTCTTCGATCAGTAGCAGCACCACCCCCCTCTTCCCCCAGCGCCTTGAGACCCTCGCGGGTATGTAGTGCACTTTATAAGTGACATGATTGATTGATTGATTGATTGAATAAAAGGCTAGCTACGCCCTGAACAACATTCTCTGACTCTGGGAGTTATTGGCCATAACGTGGTAGAAATGTTTGAAATGGAGAAGGGTGAATGTCACGTTGTGCGCATACTATGGGTTTCCCTGTAATCCAGAACTCCCCATGATGGCTGACTGCTAAGGAATTCCCACCGGGGCGCTCCCCAGGCTAGGGATCACCTTATGGCATAAATCCCAAGAAAAAGCCCCCCACTAAGCCACCACTGTTTGGCCAATGAGCCTTGATGCAATGCTGACTGCAGAGTGCTGATCGCAGCGGTGAAGACCCTGCAGAGGTGAGAAACATAGAGGTAGAAACACGGGAAGATCCTCCCAGGCTCGGGATTGCCGACAGCGCAAATCCCGCTGGGTGTTTGGAGACGTGCCTGCAGACGGCCGCATGCTCTGCCTCCCTAGTATGCCCTTCCCCTCTCAAAAAAGTAGGAATTTCTGAGATGGGTCCTTCTCCGGGGACTCGCTGCCTTCCCTGATCTCCCGCACCCTGCCAAAGAGGAAGAGAGATGGGTGGCTATTCAGATGCAGAGTGAGTCCACCGCTGCCCTCCTTTGCTGACTGCTGGATGTCTGCAGACGGCCGCCAGTCCTACTGTCTTGCACACCTCATTCCCTATCAGAGAAAATGGGAATTCGAGCTGGGACCAAGCTGCGGGGGCTGGAGGAGGAGGTGGGCCCTGAGGACGTGGAGGAGCTGCTGAAGTCCGAGTCCGGGAGCCACCCGTGGGAGCCGCCGACCCCCTCAGAGTTCTTCTCCGGCAGCCCCTTCCCACACCTAAGCCACTCGCTGCTGGCTGAGCAGATGAGCATCATAGGCAGCCGCAAGAAGAGCGTCAACATGACCAAGTGCTTACCAGTGCCCAGCTCTAAGCTTGTCACCGAGATCATGAACCAGCAAGGTGAGTACTGGGGGCTGAAAGAGAGGCTGGGACCTGGGTGACTGCACCGTGCAAGGTCTGCGGACAGATTGCAGGGTCAGGGCAGGCTGCCGGAGCCCTTGGATCAAATTGGGATGTATTTTTGAACTTAACAAGCAGTCGATATCATAATGCTATTCAATATAATATCATTATACTATTTCTATGTTCAATACTTTGTGCTCACTTCCCGCCAATATTCGTAGATTATATCTACACTGTTTGTTTAAATTGCACATCTTTGGTACACACCATTGTAAGGTTTTCTTTTTGTGTTTAGACGCATTTATCTGTTTCGTATCTTATATGTAATTCATGTTCTCTGAATTCCTTATGTAATATAACTGGTTCTATTGTAAAGCACTCTGACACCTTCGGGTAAAGTACTCGCTGTATAAAAATGCATAAATAAATAAATAGCCATGCTCTTCCCTAGAACATTCGGATATTGGGGCACTCTCCCACTGTGATCACGTAGCTACAGACTACGTAGAAGAACCTTTTACCTAATTGCATATGAATGTATAAACCTGTACAAATTAACTCGACTGTGCACCAACTGTACCTCGCTTTTCATATTGCCTGACAGTAGTCACATACTTTATCTAGCAAAGGAGGATGATGTGATGGTCTTAAACCTGAGGGTCACTATTTACCAATAACCTGTGCTGATGAATGTTTTGGTATGTCAATTTAATGGTACACATAATGTGTTGATGATTTGGCTTCCTCAGATGACTCTAACACTGTATTCTATGTCATACAAACTGCCCCATGGCTAGATTCACATTACATATCACCATTCACACTGCACACAGTATAAGGTGTATCTGTGCGGTAAAACTAGTACGTGTGTACCACGTGTCACATTTATTATTACTACATCCAGTGCAGCAGGAGCAAGTCACCTCCTGTGCTGCACCAAAGTGAAACGGCAGGAATGCATCATCTTTAAACTTTACGGTGCATTCCTGTCCTTTCCCAGCACAGGAACACTTTTGTCTGCCCGGTGCTAATGGTTGCACCATTGTGTCATGGTGTAAGGGAGCCTGTGATGATGCTAGGCAGCAGTACTTACAACATTACGTGCCTGAAGCATGATTCTGGCATATGATGTGAGACATCTCTGACCTTTAACCTCCATCCAGGTCAGCCCTGCAAGGTTGCCAGCTGCATTCCATGTTCTGACAATGTATACATATGTGTGTGTATGGGTGTTGAAATGCTTAGTTTTGAATTTGAACTGTGTGTAGTTGCACTATTTAAAATGCAATTTCAAAATCAATGTCTTCCAGGCGAACATGTGCCTTTCACCTGGGGAGAAGCCAACAGCTTCCAGGATTCTGATGCGACAAGTAAATGTACTGAGTACATGTTTGTAGCTCTGTTACATGTGTGTGTGATCCATGATAGTTGTAATAGTGTGATGTGTATGGGGAGGTGGCAAGAAATGACATTCAATGTGCCAACACAACAGCATGTGTCCATAGATTCATTGTGAATTGACGAGGAGGCCTGTTAATGTGAATGTATTGCAAATATAGGTGTGGGCAAATATTCCTGTAGAATTGAATTGAAATATGAAGAACTCATATCTGTTCCTGCACCTGTGTGTCAAACCTAAACCCAATTTGGACAGAAAATGAGGACAGTGTCACCAGGGTAGACATTACATTGCAATCATTGCACAACTGATAGATGCTGGGAATGTGACAGTTACATCCCAATGTTTTTCAGGATAGTGAAATCAACTCATGAAAAGGTACAATTGACATCTTAACATGTGTTTCCGCAGGGGTATGAGTAATTTGTATAAAGTCTGGAAATTTCTTCAGTATGAACACTTACCCGAGGTACGGCTATTGCAATAGTGCCTCAAGGGTGACTGAGCCTCCCTCAGAAATATCCATGTCATACCTATATAAAATGGAGTAACAGTGGACCAATTACACTGATGCCATGGAGGCTGCAGGGAGGTTGGGCAGCTACTCTATCGATCCAAGGTGTTGTTAAGGTCATTCGCTCTTAGCGTGCCTGATTCACATTGGGAGGGTAGATGTCCACATGGCAGGGTCTTGTTCTGTGGCTTAGCAGCTCTAAAGTAGATGTCAGCCTGCATATCTCCATTATATGTGCATTGGTAGAGCACAATGTGCAAATCGCATTGTAGTACAACGTATGAAACTCCAGTAGGCCTCACTGCATGGATACATTGTCAGTGGCATGAGTGTGAACACAGACTGTATTTTGAGTTCTTAGAGCTTGACAAAATTTGATACTCAGTAGTCGAAATTATGAATACGTCATGAATTTGAGAATTTATTATTAATTCTCATATTTTCTCATAGGCCAGACGTTATTGTTAATTTTCATGTTTTCTCATAGGCCAACATGTGTTTCACGACAACATGTCACTTCCTCCGGGCCAAAAGCACATGCTTCAATATGGCATTACGGACAGTCTGTAATAATTATCACAATGAAAACACATAATGATAATGATCTTGACCTTGATCCAAAAAATGTTAGATAGGTAAACTATGTAATTGGGTAGTAGGATGAAGATTAACCCCACATGGCCTATTCCTCAAAGTCACCGGGGGTCTGTCAATGCCTGGCATGAGTGTGGCCAGCACGACAAACACACTAGCATTCCCATGCTTTGGAATATCAATACTAAACTCATGGTCAATATATCAGTATGTGGTCAGTTCTGTGCATTATCCATACAGTGCAAGGTGGCAAGACAACCTGCTGCACTTTGTAAAAGTGAAAATGCTGAAATGCACAGTGAAATGATGATACAGCGCATTACTGTGCGTTTCTACTTTTGTGTGTCTAGCACCAATGCAGGCACCCTTGCATAATGGTGCAAGGAGTTTTCCATTGTAGGCATTATAGTTCTTGGCCAGGTGAGTACTCCTGCCTGTATACATTCACTCCAGTGCGGCCTTTAGCATTTTCTTTGTATGAGCACAGGGGGAACGAGTTTACAGAAATTTCAAGATCAGAACTTTCTACTGGTGTTGGTACACCATTGTACATGATGCATTATGTCACGTTTCCAGGTTGATCAATGATGCAAAATAAGTGAAGTCTCCAAAATGAACGTGTTGAGGCAGTGAGATACCCACTGTCCAATATGGACTGGCTCTGTGCTGCCTGGTAAGGCAAGTCAACAATGTGTGCTGCCTCTCGTAAGCCCAGATTACAGATGAAATGCAGAGTCACACAAGCTGGGCTAGCTTACCTTAACACTTCTCACGTAGGTTAAGCCAAGCAAGGCCTTGCCCCCCCTTTCATGATGCAAGTCCAACACGAAAGTGAACATATCTGGCCCATGTCTAGATTTTCAAAATCTTAAATCAACACAGAGTCTAATTTCACCATTATGACACAAAATCCACTAAACTCGATTCAACTTCCTGTATTTGTACCTGGGGCTCTGCATTGGGATTTAATGTTACCCCAAAGAAGCGCTGATTAGACCATCCAATTAAATTATCACCTTGTTTTGAAACATAAACCTTCACAAGAATATACCTGTCTTTAAGTTCAATAGCTGCATGAAAATAATCACACATTTTGATTGGTTGTCCACCATACCCCCTGGAATTATGTCCATCTCCTGTAGTTTATTTTTTCCTCAAAACACTGCTTGAACGTGTCATTTGAAATAATCATCAAGTGTGAACAGGAATCAAATTTCATATTCACATTCACCCCATCAATTTTCACCAATCCACTTGGATGCTCAGCACCCTTGAATTTCACCATACCAGTTGAACACTCCTTCTCAGCTTCCTTGACATGAAATATCACCTCATGTGTACTTGTTTTAAACTCTTTACCTTGTTCTTTCTTAGACTTAGATTTACAAAATGTATTAAAATGTCCCTTTTTTCCACAACTATGACATGCCACATTTGCTGCTGGGCAATTTTTTGCATTGGCTTTGTGGCCACTCCAGCCACAACCATAGCAACCCCCCCCACAAATTTCACACAATATTCTTTTACTCCAGGTTTGCTGCTCACCACACATACAACTTTGTCAACTTTCTCTGGTTGTACTGATTCTGTTTCCTTACCCTTTTCCACTTTCAATTCAGAGACACATTTCATCATGTGTTCAACCGTCTTAGCCACTAATATTACTTCCTCGACAGCTGGTTCACCCTTGAGCAAAAATTCTTCCCTGATTTTATCACTTCTGCATCTCAACACCAGTTGGTCTCTTATACTTTCTTCTATGGTTCCCCCAAATTGGATCACTGACAGAATATAGAATGCCAAAATATCGACCTGCCAAAATATAGTGGATAAAATATAGAATGCCAAAATATCGAATTCCTATCTACAAACAGGTAAGTACAAAAAAATCGAATCCAAAATATAGTTTGTAAATAATATAGGGGCATATTAGCAAGACCCACGTTAAAATTATCGCTGTTTTAGCGGCAGGAAACTGCCGCTAAAACGGCGATAATGGGCTTGCTAATATGCGTTATGGAATTCCAATAGAAGCCCAGGTTAGATGTCCTGCACATCTAACCTGGGCTTCTATTGGAATTCTATAACGGATATTAGCAAGCCCATTATCGCCGTTTTAGCAACAGTTTCCTGCCGCTAAAACGGCGATAATTTTAACGTGGGTCTTGCTAATATGCCCCATAGTTTGTTAAAATATCGAATTTTTTAAATGTATTAAAAGTAATGTAAAATTAATAAAATAATAAATATAATTAACTGAAACATACTTAAAAATACTTAAATAACCTTAAAATTAATAAATAATTAATGTAAGTTATAAAAAAATAAACATACATTTTAATTTTTTAATACATATATATATTAACTTAATATTAATAAAAAATATTCAATATTTTTAGCGTAGGATAGCGTAGGGGTAAAAATTACTATTTCCACTCCAGAGAGTGCAACAGTAAGGAAAGCGTTGGATAGCGGAGGGGTAAAAATTACTATTCCCACTCCAGTGAGTGCAACAGTAGGGAAAGCGTTGGATAGCATAGGGGTACAAATTACTTTTCCCACTCCAGAGAGTGCAACAGTAGGGAAAGCGTTGGATAGCCGGAGGGTAAAAATTACTATTCCCACTCCAGTGAGTGCAACAGTAGGGAAAGCGTTGGATAGCGGGAGGGTAAAAATTACTATTCCCACTCCAGTAAGTGCAACAGTAGGGAAAGCATTGGATAGCGGGAGGGTAAAAATTACTATTCCCACTCCAGTGAGTGCAACAGTAGGGAAAGCATTGGATAGCGTAGGGGTAAAAATTACTATTCCCACTCCAGAGAGTGCAACAGTAAGGAAAGCGTTGGATAGCGTAGGTGTAAAAATTACTATTCCCACTCCAGTGACTGCAACAGTAGGGAAAGCGTTGGATAGCGTAGGGGTAAAAATTACTATTCCCACTCCAGTGAGTGCAACAGTAGGGATAGTAATGATTTAATATTTAAATAAAATAAATTAATTATCAATACCAATAAAAAAAAAAATTACAATTAATTACCAATTACAAAATATTTAATAATTAATTAATTATAAATACCAATAAATATTATTTATTAAAAATGAAGTACCTATTAATAATTAAACAACAACCAATTAATTTCCAATACCAAAAATGTAATAAGTAATAAAAAATTACCAATTAATAATTAATTAACAATAAATTAATCAATACACAAAAAGAATTTCAATAATTACTTAATTACAATTAAATTACTTCCCACCCTATTCCCCTATAAACCCACAACCCGCTCCGAATAATACATTCATACAATTAACATAATTATCAATTAATCAATTAATAAAAATGTATTACCAATTAATAAAAATTAATTACCAATTAATAATTAATTAACAATAAATTAATTATCAATACCAATACATAAAAATACATATTTTCTTAATTACAATTAAATTACTTCCCACCCTATTCCCCTATAAACCCACAACCCGCTACGGAATTAAATTACGCAAAAATAATTTTACATAAATTTCGTAACTTTAAAAAATATTAAACATACATTACAAAAATAATATACATTTTTAACTCATATACTAACATACAAAACACTTACAAAAATTCGATATTATTAAAAATTCGATATTTTTTAATGCCTATATTATGTACTTCTATATTTTGAAAATCGATATTACTTACCTTCATTTCGATATTATTAACCACTATATTATGTCCATTCGATATTATGTCCATTCTATATTTTGAATTCGATATTCTGTCCATTCTATATATTTTTTTCGATATTATGTCTATTTACCCCCAAATTTACACGTCAAAGTCAACTTTCTTGGAGCTTTTGCAAATTGTTCAATATTCATCCCTATTCTGCTCTCTCAGTCCAAAATGGTACTTTTCAAGAATGGTCCTAACATGTGGCAAATAATGCCTATCTAGTCTCAATATACACCTTTCATACTCACTCAGCTCCGTTTGTTCTTCTTCATTCAATGCTGGCAACGTTTCCAGAACTTCTTGTCCTTCCCCACCAAGATAATGAGGCTACAGCGCACATTTGAGCTTTGCACTTAAAGTGGTTCCACACACCTTTGAATAATGTCCAAACATTATTTTCCATTTGCTCCATCTTACAGTCAATTCTCCTGGGTTACTTAAAAAGAAAGGGGAAGGTAATCCATTCTGCATTATTCACTCCAAAAAAGAAAAATAAATCCTTTGGTAACCTCCTTCTTATCAGAGTTTTTGAAAACACAACCTCTGAACCTACTAATGTTAAAATACACAGGCTTAATGCTGTGAATACACAGACCTAATGGCGTGCATGTCACCATAATACCTTTAACATGTACTAAATATTCCCAAATCCAAAATGTTTGCATACTGTCACCACAGGTGTGCCTGTCACAGAAACAAGCAAATGATAACAGTGCTGCTTCTTGCAGATATCACAATGTGCTCAATTCTGTTCCTGCACAAATGTATTCCTTTCCTATGCACTAGACACAAATGCTCTTCCTTGCACCAAGTGCTTCAAGAATAGACTTGCCTGCCAGTCACTGCAATACAGTGAATGAGCTGTTTCTCAATGGACTTGTGAAGCATGACAATCGCTGTGACTGCCAGAGCACAATACTTTCCAAATACCTTTTCGATGCCTGCCAGTCGCCGTGACTGACTGCGCTCACTCTCCCAAAACTTCCCAAATGCAGATAAAAAAACTGTGTCAGTCTGCGTGACTACCAGGTCGCGCCCCTCGACTCAAAGGATGTAATACTCAGGAGGCGTGCCAGTTGCCATGACTGGCAAACTGCTCTCATTTCTACCATACCTTCAAAATGCTTCTCCCATTCTCCTCTATATCAAAGAGACCATCTTCCCAAAAAGGCGGCATGCACAACAGCTTGCGTGCTTTCTTCAGGAGATCTCCCTTGCTTTTGGCGTCCGTCATCTCTATGGCAATGCCAAAGGCTGATATGCCCCACACACACAAAATGGAGGCACGCAGGGCCAGCTTTAGCGCTAGTGGTGCCTGGTGCAACAATCTTTTTTGGTGGCCCCCCATGACTCCCGCCTTGGATTCCCTCACTACCACACGGCAAAAGTGCCCCTCATCTCTCCATAGTCCCACTCTCACATACATTTCATTTGTTTTAAAGTGCTGCTAAAGGCTGGCTGTACTAATCCACTCAGCTATCCAAGTAAAATACAGATCGGCTCTTTGCAGCAGGCATATTAACCCTCTGCGCTACTTTATGATGATTCAGAACTGCCACTACCCAAAACTCCATGTCTCTCTCTCTAGAAGGAACATTAATCACAAGAGTTATCTTGACATTTTTATTGCTTCCTGAAAGCTGGCCGCACAAGGAAAACTGCAGCAGAGTGCTTATAAATGGTAAGTTATTGGCTAAACACAGCACCCCTCCCGGAGGTCAGTGCCCCCGTTCCAGGTCAGTGCCCAGTGCTGCCGCACCAGTTGTACCGCCCTAAAGCAGTCCCTGGTGGCACTTTACGTACTTTCTCTGGTAATCTCCATTGTTTTTCCTCAGCACTACGACATCATCACTTGGCTCCCTGCTGTCAAACGATAAGGACCTCCCGGAATCCCATCCACGCAGTTGTTGTTATTGTATGCAGACTCCACAGATTGCGCACTAACCAGCTCACTGCTCCATGTCCCCGTCTTCTTGACGACAGTGTCAAACACAGAACATCACTAAATTTTGCTACACCGGCTATCCATGCCGATTTTGCGTCCTGTATTTTCTCAACTCCCAACATTGAGGTGCCTTATCTCCTTTCAAAAGTCCCACCCTTGTCGCCAGTGTAACGAGGTATAAACCATGCTAAACTTCAAGTAATGGTGAGTAAAAGTAAAGGGTTTATTAAAGCTTCTCACCCATCAGGAGTCTAAAGCAACTAACTCCTCAACCTTCACTTCGCCGCTATACAACCAACATTCTACATTCCAAGCCTAACATTCTATATTCTACCTTGACTAAGCATAGCACAGTAAAACATAAATACAGTGATACCACACTCCCCTTAGAGAACCTATGTGTCATACCACTTATAATTCAATGCGTCAAATCACAGTCAATCAAATAGCACACATACTCAATCAGATTTGTTGTCTGTCATCAAAGCGAGTACCGCCCAGATGTAAAGATTACACAGAGTTTTAATGGCATGTCTTAAACACAGTCTTCAAGATCATATCAATATACAATGTTTATCATATTGAGCATAACACTACACAGAAAAAGGACTTTACATCCTACAATTTAAAACCATCTCACTAGAAACCACCCCAATACGTGGCAAATAAAGAACCCACAAATCAATCGGAATGATTAAAAACACTCAAGGGAGAATGAAACAAAACAGTACAGTTGTATCTGTATATTTGTTGCTGATCTGTTATTAGAACATTGGAATAGTGAGGCTCTATTGAAGACAATGGAGTGCTCCGGGCTTCTAATGGCTGGTAGAAGCCTGAAGCATCAACATTTCAATGTTTTCCTTTCACAGCTGTTGCTGTGAACAAAGGCCTCACAGAGCCCGAGGGGATTTTAACCCACTCGGGCTCCGTGAGTCCTTTGTTTTACTAATTAGAACATTCTGCCTTCTAGGGGTGTAATGTTTTTATAGCCTTATAGCCCGCAGTAGCAGAGCTATACCAGCCATTAAAGGCCTGTGCCCTTGTATGAGGCCCTAGCCTTTGGCTCAGGACTTTAACAGTAGAGCAGGCCTTTAATTGCCGGTATAGCCTACTGCAGCGGGCTATACAGTTATAATAACATCAATCAAGAATCCTAATAAATCAAATACTTTTTCATCTGTGGTCTCTCGCTGTTAAGCGAATTCTGCATATAATATACATCAATGGGTTTCAGTGGAGTTAAGAATATATAGCTAGCTTCTTCAGGACAATGTGGATAAGTACAAATCTCCCAATAAGATCAAATGATATAATATCTAAAAAAAACATATAAGTAACATAGATTATTAAGATTCACACCAATAAGAAATAAATCACAAATCAAACGCTTATCAAATCTCAGTGGATAGTATACCCAAGTGGTACTCAAACGCTCTAGATTACCCCAGTTACATGGTAGCATACAAAATAGAACCTCATTCAACTCTACATTCGCGGTTCCATTTCGCATTCTCCTTATTGACCACCAAGACAAGTGGTCTGACTCCAGATAGTCCCAATGTCAGGTTGTATTAAGTAACATTCAACCACATCCACCTGCATATTCAGTACTGTATTCTACTTTCTCCTCACTCTCTCTCATAGCCACATTAACAGACTACATACCCTTTCAATCATGTTTACTATTAATCAGAAATAGGCCCACTTTGTGCATTTTATTATACAACTCACCAGATTATGATGTTAGAAAATCCTCAAATTAGCCTTTATCTTATTAAAGAAGTGTTGTAGTTTCCAAAACATTCATTAAAACCAAGGAGGTTCAATCATTCACTGGTAAAAAGAACATCCACTGTCAAGGAAAATAATAGCAGGACGTGGACTATATTCTCCTACTACACCCCTCCCATTCAGGATAAAGTCCCTATCTTACCTTTCGGGTATTTTGTCATATGGGCAAAAAGGGTTACTGCCCACAGTCAAGGATCACTATGGGGCTGTCAGTCCAGGGATGTGTAATCTCCTGTTTTCTTGTCCCCTCTATATTTGTTGCCATTGCGTGCCCTTCGGATTAATACAGTGTCATAATTAGAATTACATAGTACGTGATAAAGTATTCCAAAATCAGGTAGTCGGCCTATTTTTTATATAACTTCACTGAGAGATCTCTGGCCACTTACCTATAGATTTTTAGGGTCCCAAAATGTATTTGTGGTTGCCCAAAATAATTCAGGCAGCTGTCTGGATGAATCTTTTCTGAAACAAAAATGCTATATCAGCCATATTCTAAAATAAGAGCTCAACTTTCCTTAGTTGCTTGCCTGATAATTTCTTGCCTTTTTAGTCATATATGCTTGCTACATATCCAAAAGTAATTCAACACCCAAATTGTTTACATGGAGTGGCTAGGGGGTATGGCTTATCCACCCTTGATAATAATAATAGGCAACCTTACTTATCAATTGATAATATTCAAGTGTCTAGGTTTTGCCATTGACACAACTGAATGAGTGTGGATCACTCGTATGATTGATATTCATGTTTTTATATTGTGGCAAAATAGATATGTTGTACACCTACACTGACGTTTCTTCATTCAGTTTGGCATATGGTATTAGGAGATGTCATCATAATGAAGATATGTTCTGTTTATGTCTATCCCAAAATTTGGTGTAGGTGTGCACTGGCACTTATGATTGCATAAAAATGTCAGACAAATTGTGGAAAACCTGCTGTACATATACAACATATCCTAATATGAGTTTACATTTACTCCCTAGCTAACATGACAGCAGGCATGGCTAAAAACTTTGACCTATGATGGGCACGCTATGGGCACATTCCAAAACTAGCCCATGGATTCTTAAAAATGGGTAGAATCTATGGGAAGGCAAAGGCTGCTGGCATTTGGAGATCAGGTACAAGGTCCGCTAATAATAGATATCTGCTGCTACAGGATCTCAGTGTGACACGCAGCAGCGGGGCAGCACACAGCCCACTCCTAGACCCTCAAATGGACAAAGCCTGGCAGGCACAGGGCAACAGGGACCCAGAGGTGCTGCACCCTTCAATGTCATCATGCTGGTGGTCCAATAGATGCACAAAATGAACAGGAGGATGGCCAGAATAAAAAAAGAGCAAACCAGCATTCACAAAATTTTACTTACATGCCAGAAGGCACTTGAGCAGATTTCAAACCAGATCTGACTCTCCTTTCAGACATCCCCTTCACTGTTTTTAATAGTTGACAATGTTTTTTTAGTAGGTATAGTTCTAGTTAGAGTTTAGTGTAGGTGTAGGTATAGTGTAGGTAAGCTTTAGATAATTAAGTAGTTTTAAGGTTGTAGTTATTTGGCAAGTTTTTAATATGGTAGGCTTGTAAATTGGGGGTTAATGTTCTGTGTTTGGGGAAAAAATTGAAAAAAACAAAAATATATAAAAAATAAAAACAAAAAAATATATATTTGTTCAGGCATTTATGTGTAGTTAGTATCTGTGTAGGGTGTAGTTGAGATTTGTTTTGTACTGAGCTATGTGTATTAAGGGGTTGAGGGGTTGATGTTTAAATTGTCATTTGTCAATAGTGGTTAAGATAGGTTAAGTTTTAGATAAGGTACTAAAAGCTAGTGTTAAGGAGAGTTAGTGTAAGCTAGTTAGGGTATGTTAGCAGTTTTAGATGATACTTTTTCCTACTTAATAAATGTATATTTGGTCTCTAGTTGGACATTATTTATTTGCCATGAGTTGGTACTATTGTGTTAGGTGAGTACATGATGCACAATTTGCCCTGAGTACATTGTAGGTATATGTTGCATTATCAAAGTCCTCTGGACAACTGTAAGTCTTCCTCATATATGAGTTATGTATGGAGCCATTTCCATACTTTAGACACTGTATGTTGGGCTCACTATTTGATTTTACACCCAGCACAACACAGATAGTTTCTTTACTCTAGCACCCTGTGTGAAATGGAGTCGGTAGGTAAGTGTTTAATTTGACCTTTTACTACAGAAAGCTGCTCCCTGCCTGCATTGTGTCCTAAGCTGCTGCATAGCACTAACGCAAATACTCTTGCACCATTGTGCAAGGAGCTCTGCATTGTTGTGTGGATTATAATTGTGCAGGAAGTAACACCTGCCTGGACAGCAACCATAATAATTGGAATTTACTTCTTGCTAAGTGTGCCACATCATGCAGCTCACTTAGTAAAAGCTGACAACAATACTTTTTTGTACACAGAAAAAAGGCCTGAGGAGATTTTACGACCAGCAGGGGGCGACTCCCCTCTTATTCAATCTAACAGCACAAACAGGCCACCCTCGGTCAAAACAAATAACAGCAGAGTGTGGGGGAATCCCTTTTATAGGACGAATTCCCTCACCCACCCGAGGGTGGAATGATCATCATCGGGAACCTCCTTGCCCTGCGAACCAGGTCGCAGTGCGGGCTACAGCCCCCTCACTGTGACCTCCGTTTGTTTCCAGCTTATCCTGGACACCTTCCGGGAGGCGGAGTTACTGCCCTCTAGAGACTACAATTGCGGTGTCCCTGGCAGTAATCTCCTTCCCCGTCCCAGCTGCACTAGCAGGTTACAAGGACCTCGAACGGAGGTGAGTGTCAGCTACCCGCACCCTTTTCATAGTCATATGTGATCTTGGCCTGGCGATCCGCAGTTAGTTGTCAGTGGCAGACCGGTTCGGCCGCTTTTTACATGCTGCACGCTTTCCCCTCATTTTGCACCTTTAACTATAAGGATTACCACATGCGCCCCAGCTTGTGCACATTTTGCATTTAAAATGCTGAGGTCTGATCCCTCGATCGTTTTCGATGAGGGATGCTTCCCCCCATGGCCTGATCGCCCAGGATGCTACTTTTGCAATGCTCTGGTCCTCCTTTGTAGTTCTATCCAGGTCCTTGAGTATTCTTACACGGGGCCCAACCCGGCAGTTGCACCCGCAGTACAGCTATACTCAATGCCTGGATCCACCAATTCGGTGGGTCATCATTTTTGCACTTCCCATTGTGGTTTGTTCGTTACCCTCAGGCCTTCCTAGGGTAATTTGGCTCTACCCTGGAGCTTCACCCAGGTTGGAGCCGTACCCTGACCCACCAACTGGGTGGTTTCAGATCCTGTATACAGGTGATTAGACTTTTCTTGCTACCTGTGTTATCTCTGTGCGTGTGCCACCTGTTGGTCCACTTTATTTGCGCCCAGCACTTGTTGTTCATTGCTGACTTGGGTTATCTGTTTGTACATACCGTAACTACATACATGTGTTTCTTTTCTGTGATTAATTGCCATGTACTATAACGTTGCTAGTTATGCACATGTCCAATTGTGAGTACTAGGCTGTATAGATGATGTATATTTGTTATTCATACTGAGCACTTGGAGTCAATTGTATGTTCCATGCACCTATGACTGTGAGCTACAGCCACACTTGCCCCCTCTCTACCTATTTTAGGTTTTGGAAACCACCTCAAGTGCGTGCGCCGAGGATGAGTTGCCACTAGCTTCCCTTACTAGACGGGTAAGCATTGGAGTAGTTTTCTTCAATTATTACCGTAGCCACAATATTGAAATTATCTTTACAAACTATATGTAATGGCACGGCACTAAAGGAGTGTCATGGAAATGTTCTTTATTTGCTTGTCATTAACACATTTCTTGTTTATAGGGACAACGCTGAACATCAGTCCACCACAACTGATGTAGTAATTCATCAGTTGTTTGTATCCTTTGTACACCACTGCAACCAGGTTCGCAGTGCGAGGAGGTTCCCGATGATGAAGATTGCCACCCTTGGGTGGGTTAGTGAATTCAACCTATAAAAGGGATTCCCCCACACTCCGCTGTTATTTGTTTTGACCCAGGGTGGCCAGTTTGTGCTGTTAGAATAATACTTTTTTACCATATGTTTCCCATTTACCCCTCCCCTGGGGAAGTATGGCATTAATACAGGTTCACTGTTATTCCACCTATGCAAAACGTATATGTGCAAATGAATTTGGATGTAGATGAAATCTGGGGCAGAGTAACATACATGAGCTATTTTAGCTTGTCTTGCAATGCTCAACACGTATCAGTATACACAGGGGGAGGCAAGGTGCCCTTGCAAGTCTTGGTTACTGTCATTTACAGTATTGGGTTGCCTTTGTGCATCCATCTTTGGCACAAGTACAATGCTAATCCATTAGGACTGTGGGCATGGGTACCTGGCTATATTGGTACAACCATCCAAAGTTCCTGGGTTTCAAAGAGGGTGGCATGATATCCTGCACACAACAGATAGGAAAACGGGACACAGGCATTCACAAATGTTTATCTGGACGTTCTTCCTCATAAACTGGGGAACTCTACATCCTTCTCTGATGTGTGTTCTGCCTCCCCTGAAAGTTGTGGTGTCTCGATGGGAAGTAGCTGAGGAATGTTCCTAGTCTCAGGCACACACACACAACAGAAGCAGAAGATGGAACGCCCACGATAGCCTTTGCCAACTCCTTATTAGGACTAAAAGACCTACAGACTCCTTCAAGAGTGCACCCTTTGGTCTCCATACACAACTGGACCTCATTAGCCATTTGCTGATGAACTCCTATCACTCGCCAATGAAAAGCAACTTGGGGGTCCTCAGAGTCCTCAGCTGTGATGTCATAGATTTATGGTCCAGTCCAGTGTATGTTGGTTTATCTGGATACCCAACAACGTCCTCTTCCCTTGCCAGTTCCAGAGGAGAAGTATCAAAAGTGTCCAGGAGCTGTTGGAAGGTGTCTTCATGGGGGGCAGGATGGGGTCCTGAAACAGGTTGAGCATCCCAGACAGGCTGTTCTCCAGGTGTTGCTTGTCCCTCAGGAAATAAATAAATATATGTTACGATGATTCCATGATTGATTCTGACATGAGTGATTTTTGTGATAATTGGACAGCATTTTTCTTCACTTTCAAGTACACAGGGATAAGTGGAACATATGTTTCTACAATTCTATATGGCCATGTTGTACTATTGTTGCTTTTAAAAAGGCAATACATGTACGTTCACACAGCCTCAGTATTCACTAGGGGGACTTTTGTGTAGATTTTACACAACACAACCCAGCAAGGCAGCTTGATGCCCTGCCCTGTTGAAAGAGTGAGTGCAGGAATGAGCCACATTTTACCTGTAATGGTACATTTCTGCGGCCTGCCTGCACTGATGCAAATCTTTCTTCTTAGCACCAGTACAGAGACCATTGCACTATGTAGCAAAGGTGCCTGCATTTGCTCTAGACATCTCTTTGTGGCCCAGCACTAGTCAAGACATATCAAATACGATTATAACTCACACTTTCCTGCACTCTGCCTCTCACATAGCACTACACACCAAGCCGCTGTGCTGTACTGTCTTGCATGCAATTTGTGCATTATTGGGCCCTAGGGTTCATATTTCCCAAACATTCACACAACACTACACGGCAAGCCACCTTGCTGCACTGTATATAATGGGAAGGGCCTCTACATGCCATCATCCCCATTTTTCAGGAGAATCCTGTAGTTTTCTAGCACACACACAGTCACACTCCACAACACTAAGAACTAAGGAGCATCTCTGAAGTGGATAGCCTCCTTCATAATTGGTAGTATGCAATAGCTCATGCTCACTCCATTGCCTCATAAACCGAGGAGCTCATCTGCAGAGTTTGCAAATCTCTTCACTCTGCCCCACTCTCTTGGACATTTATATGACTCCTCTGTCATAATATTTAGATTATGCCATTGACCAACATGGCTACCTGTATGCGAGATTATTTGCTCATATTCAGCCTGACAAGATAGAAGTGATGACATTCTGCAACATATGCTCATCCTGGTTGCCCACATGATTAGGCCCGAAATCCTCACCCTACAACCATGCCATCACCCAAGCCATCATCACATATAGACTGTAGTACATCAATGACCTGTACTACAGCATCTCTGCACACTAGCTACACAAGAGGCAAACTATCCAACATACAACTGCCAGACTATTACTCAGCTTACTTTTACGGCACACACATCACACGTCACCTCAGAAAATGACATTGCCTCCCCATTCAGAACTCTGGCAGTTCAAGATGGTCAGCGGTACCTACAAGGCACTACACCTCCAGGGACCCAACTAACTCACACACCATCTAGGCTTCTACCAACCAATCATGAACCTACGCTTGGCATCACTTGCACTCACCCACACACCCAATATCCATATGTGCAAGACAGGAGGGAGGGTGTTCTCATACATGACAGCCTACACCTGGGACAACCTCCACCAGCACATCAGGTCAGCAGCATCAAAAATGGATTTGTACTTGAAACTGTACACCTGACTCTTTGAGTTATAGTACTTCAAGTGATTGCACCTCCTCAGCACCTCTCAGGTGACACATTGACCCTCTACAAAGACACATTACAGTACACGTTTGGCTACCTGGCCCCATCACAAGCACAATTGCGTCATGGTGTAAGGGTGCCTGAATTGGCACTGACATATCTGCCAAGTTTCCAAGGTCCATGCATGATTAGCTGCTCCAGTCCAGGTTTTGTACTTTTTATTCTGTAACGTGTAGTCCTGTTTTGTGAAGGGAAACAGGGAAGGGATGAATGACACTACAACTCTCAGTTTTGAGAGGTAATGCCTTGACTGGGGCAGATGATCACGCATGGACCTGGGAAACTTGGCAGGGCTGGACTCGGCTGGTAAAATTAGTACTGCCCAAGGAAAGGATAGTTAGGTGAAGGATGAGGTGGCATATGGGGCATTCCTGCCCTTTCCCTTTCATGCAGTGCAGCGCAGCACGGTGTGTTGCTGTGTTGCCCTTCATGACCGTTTGCTAATATATGGCCCCTTGCTTTCACTCACTGTAAGACCTGTCAGCTAAGGGTGGTCTTCCCTTAAACCTTTTGCTTGCTTGTCTACAATTTTGCTGATCTTGTTTCTGTTGGCCTTAGGACTCTGTGCACTTTATCACTGCTAACCAGTGATAAAGTGCTTGTGCTAGCTCCCCTAACCATGGTTTAATTGGATTATCTACAATTGGCATATTTAGTTTACCTATAAATCCCAATCAAAGTGGACTACCTGTGCCCAGGGCCTGTACGTTAAATGCTACTGGTGGGCCTTATTGTGCCACTCACTTAAGTATCCCTTAAAGATGTCTCAGGCCTGCCACTGCAGAGCTTGTGTGTGCAGTTTACACTGCCATGTCACCTTGACATTAAAAAAACCATTGCCAAGTCGTAAACACACCTTTTATCACATATAAGACACCCCTAAAGTAGGCCCTACGTAGCCCATAGGGCAGGGTGCTGTGTAATTTAAAGGTAGGGCATGTACTTTAAAGTTTTACATGTCCTGATAGTGAAAAACTCCCTAATTCGTTTTTCACTACTGTAAGGCCTACCCCTCCCATAGGTTAACATTGGGGATTCTTTGTTACATCTAATAAGCTGAAATTCCCAATTGAAAGGAGATAGATCGGTCATGTTTAGTACATTTGGAATTGTAATGAAAAATCCTCTTTATTGGCAAATTTATCATTACAATTTAAAAAAATGTCACTTTTAGAAAGATGGCATTTTTCTGCTCTTAGCCCTGTGTGCCTACAGCCTGTCTCTAATATACTTCTGGGGAGGGTGACAGCTGGGCTTTATGCATTCCCTCTAGACAGCCACATGCAATGGGAGCTTAGGTGTGACTTGATGGGCCATCCTGGGAGGATGGGAGGGATGAACTGAGAACAGCCTCACACTTACAACTATATAGGCTGTGTTCTGTCCCCACACAAAGGGCTGCATATCCCCCTTTAGTGAGTCTGGAGCTGGGGCAGGAAAGGAGCACCTCTGTGCACTTCAAAGACCCTTCTTTGAAGTCTTCCCCCACTTCAAAGACACCACTAGGTATAAGATCTGAACCTCAGACCCTACCACTTTAGCACACTTCTGGACCTATGAAGACTATGCCCGGAAGAAGGACTGCTGTTCTGGAAGAACTGCTTTCTTGCTGTGCTGACCTGCTGCCCTTCTGGTCTGCTTGAGAAGGACTGGACCTACATACCTTGAAAACAGAGTGACTCCAAGGGCTTGCTGGCTTGCCTCCTGACCTCAAATCTCAGGGACATGAAATACTTCCAACTATCCTGCTTCTGCACTTGGACTCTGCCATCTGTGAGTCTGTTCTGCCAAGTGGTGCCACCCAAGTTCTGGTTCCTTGGAAGTGAGCCTAAGATGCTTCTTCAATACATCACCACTGTGGAGATAAAGCCATTGCATCATTGATTTGTTTGCGTGGTCAGTACCGACGCATCTTCACCACTGCGCGGATACGAACCGGCACATCACCACTATTTGTGTGGACCAGAACCAACGCATCACTGCATCTGTGTGGCTCAGAGCCTCTGCTCCCCCCTCTGCTCCCCCCTCTGAACCACCACTGTGCATCGCTCTTCAAGCAATGTCCTTGCATCGATGTCAACCACAGCATAGACGTCGAAGCTGAAACTTTGCATCAAAGCCACCGCATTGTTGCTGTTGCACCTCCAAGACTAGCACATTGCAGCCGAACATGTTGATCAACCTCGACGCATCGCCCTCTGCGAACAGCAGCTCCTCCGTCGACCAGACCTTTGTTGTCGACCCAGCCTGAACAAAGGTATTTTCAATAAGAGGGCCCAGCCTGGTCCCTATAGCCAGACCATGCTCAATTGCGGTCAGAGTAAACTTTACACTTTGGTCTGGTCTAGCACGGCCAGATGTCCCTTGCCCGATATTTTCATTTATTCTTTAAAAAAAATCAATATCCCCAGTTCTACTAATTGGATTTTTGTTGTTTTAGTCTTGTGTTATTTATTAAATTAAGAGCTATTTTTCTAACTTGGTGTGAAATCTTTTTGCGCTGTGTTTTCAGTGTTTTACTGTTTGAAGTGTTGCACAAATACTTTTCACATTGCCTCTTAAGTAAAGCCTAACTACTCTGTGCCAAGCTACCAGGGGGTAAGCACAGGTTAATTTAGGGTGTATTGGTGACTTACCCTGACTAGGATTGTGGTTCCTGCCTGGACAGGGTGCATACCTCTGCCAACCAGAAACCCCATGTCTAACACTCACCCTGTAGTTCTTTATGGTCCTCTACTTCAGCACTGTCTTGCCCTGTCACTCTGTTGGAATGAGAGATGCAACCTGCTCCTCCAATAATTCAAACTCCTCCTGGATATTAAGTCCTCCTCCGGGACTCATGTCTGCCTTAAGGTTCCTGGACAGTTTTTCTTTGGTCCTGCACTTGTAGTCGTGCTACCTCTACATGCACTCCAGTATGGTTGCTTTAATCTGTGCTACACAGTTTATTTTGTCCACTATGGATTGCCAAAGGGCATGCTTCCTCCCTAATGGCAATTTTGAGGTAACAAATTGGAAATTTTTATTTTTGGCACCCCACTTATTAATATCTGGTTCTCCTCACTGAAGTTAGACTTCTTCGTCCCCAGGGCTGATGTGAAATCATACACATGAGAAGGGTAACCTTAAATGATGCATGAATGTTGTTAATTCCCCAAGCGAGTGGGCTGAATGCACCCAGCTAAATTAGTGCTTGCACCACATTTGCTGGGGTCTGTGTCCTATTTTCAGATATGTGTGGGTCTGTCTGCTGACAAATCCATGTATTATATACATATATATATATAGATAGATATTATTATAGGGTCCTCACCCACAGGTAGCACCTGTGGCTCGCTTAATCATCGGACCCACACTCATGCACCTAGTGTGTATGGGTGAGCTCAGCGCGTTTGTAAGCGGAGCTCTTATAAGTGCAAGTGCAGGGAGTGGAAGTGAATTAAAAATACCTCTAGATCCTCTATTGAGAGTAATTTATTCTATAGGGTCTAGGGCAAGATTAAAAACAGTTATATGTCATTTGGATATTGTGTTCCAGGACATCTATAAGGTCAACATGTTTCAGCCATTTCTCTGCCCACGTAGGGTCAATTGGCTTTCTTCAGGACCTACTATAACCTTGCATTATTGGTCAAATAGTCAATATTTAGTGCAAAAAAATTAATAAGCATGCACGCAAAATACCGACCATACACATAGGACTTTTTCCTGGTATGGTCTTTTTTCTGAAAAAGGAAAATTACATGTCATATTCTTCATTTCACGTCTTTTGGGAGTCCAACATCCCTTAAAACTGCACGGAAAATCATGCTACACACGTGTTGAAAAACCCCCCTCCTGAGAAGCTTTTATCTTATAGTGGGACTATCTATGTTCACTTAGTCCATGCGCATGCAGTATTGAGCGCAATCTAAATACCATATCAAGTAAGGCTACCTACATGGCTTGTTTAGTTAACAAACACCATAGGGTACTGCAGGGAAGGACCGTCCCTGTAGTCACACACTGAAAGAGAAAGTGGTATAGCAATATTTTTATCAAGTTTCTGAATAGCGTTAAATTAGAAAGTCTATGAGCCGCCAAAAGGACAGAGACAGTATGGTGTACTTACTTTGTCAAGGGAGCGTGTACGCTCTCACCCGTTGTGCTTTCCTGCGCCCCTGCATGTTAATGACTTGCAGCCTTTGCCGTGAGGATAAAGTTCCCAATTTGGTCACGTGAAGGTCCGTCACGAGACCAGATGAGGAACTCCTGTTTTGTGCGTCTGATTGTAAATTTGTGTTTGTCCTGGATTATGGCAAACCCAATATCTTGGTGCACATTTAAAATATTGGTTATTATTTGTTCACCGTATTATGTGTATCTACTTTTGCGTATCTCTGTGTGGCCTCAGTCACTGTTGATGACATCAAAATGTTGTGACCCAGGCGGAGGACGCTGGGAAATTGAGTCCTTCGCCTGGTCCAAGGTCACACATTTTTGTGTCACCATAGTAAATTTATGTGTATCCAAGATTCAGGCGGGCTTGATGCCCAAAAGCCTATTTAAAATGTTGGCTGGTATTTGGTTGCCGTATTGTGTGTATCTGCTTTTATCAGTGTGTCTCTGTGTGACCTTATTCACTAATGATGACATCAAAGCGTTGCGACCCCGGCGGAGGATTATGGGAAATTGAGTACTTTGCCTGATCCAACGCCGTTTCTTTTGTCAAAATTCCATGTGCTTATCTCTCCTTCTAGCGTGTTATGGCCATTACGTGATTTTAATCTTTGTTCATGCACAGGGGCACATAATGTAAAAGTGCTAGCAGAGTACATTGTAGGAGGGACACTGCAAGGATAACTATCTTTATATTCATACTGTCATGCATTATTTCGTGGAGAAATAAGTGATGGTATTGCTTTGAATAGATGGTCACCTGGTCATGTCCACCTCTTTATTTGTTCATAATATATTACCCCATGGGATTTCATCATTCAGCCCCCTCATGTGAGTGGACAATTTGTAGATCCACCTTTTTTCTTTTTCAAAGAGTATCCGCTCTAGATTTTTTGTGTCTGTCATGACTTGTTCTAGAACAACCCATCTCACATTGTTAGTTGTGTGTTTCATTGTTAGGAAATGTTCTGCCATTTTTGTGTTATTGCGTCTGCAATGTATGTTGCTCCTGTGCTCACCTATCCTTATGTTTACTTTCCTGGTGGTCATACCTATGTATATTAGGTTGCATGGACACTTGATCAGGTAGACAACTTGTTTTGCGTTACAATTTGTATGTTTTCTTAGTTCCCATGGAGTGTGTAGACCTATGTCAATCTCTTTTGTTACAGAGGTGAGGTGGCAGACACTGCACTGTCCACAGGGGTAGTTTCCTGTAACCTGTGGCAGGCCTAGTGCCATGTGTATTGTATTTTGTTTGTGGTATTGTTTTGGTCTTGTGTGCACCACGGTATCATGTATGTGTTTGGCCCTTTTATGTGAGAACAGGGGGGGTCCCATTGTCTGTTTCCCACGTTCAGTGTGTGCCAATGAGGCTCAATTATCTTTTTAACATGATTGGATGCCACATTGTACGTGGTGATGCATACAAGCAGTGGGTTTGCTTTTTGAAGTGTTGGTGATTCCAGGAGTGCCTCCCTATTTTGGTTTCTTGGTCTTTTCTTGGATTTTTGAATGATCTGTTCAGGATAATTTCGTCCTCTCAGTTTATCTGTTAGTATTCCTGCCAATTTTTTAAAATCCTGAATTTGGCTACAGTTCCTTTGAAGACAAAGGAATCGCCATATGGCAGGTTCTCTCTGAGGTCAGGGGTGAAAGCTATAAAATCATAATAGATTGTTCTTTGCTGTTGGTTTGTGGAATGTGTCTGTCTGATGTGAAATCTTCTGTGCTGGGGTTGGTACCCAAATGGCTCCCTGAGGCTTCTTCCATACTTCTCTGTATTGAGGATCATTGCTGTGATGATTGCGTTGCTTTTTCAAATGCTCCCCTGGCGCAAAGCACTCCTGCAAGAAACAATGCTGTTTTGCAGCACAGAGAGGTGCTTTACGACATGAAAATCAGCATTGGGTCGCACACAGAGCACTTTCGTTAGGGCACCTTGTGCCATTCCTGACACCTTTGCATTGGAATTCCTGATGCATCTTTGGTCCTTGCGTCATGGTGCTCCGTCCCATAAATACGGCACATCCATGGCGCAGGAAACTGCCGCAACATATCACAGATTTTTCTAATGCAACGCTGCGTTGTTCAGCCTTGCGGTAGTGTTGATAAATATGCTCCATGATGCTCCAGGCCCAGGGCACTGGGGATCAGGCTGTCTCACGGAAAACTGAGATTGTGGTTTTAAAACAGATGATGGCAAAGTTTAGTAATTTAAATCTTAATCAGGCCAACACTCGGAACACCTAGACTCAGCCCCAGTCCTCAGCTGCTCCTAATACCTTCCTAAATTACAACATTCCATTCCCTGCCTAAGTAGCTCAAAGACCAACTGAGTGGGCCATTTACTGTGAGGAGTGAATGCAAAAAAGGCCTATTGAATATGCACAATCCAATTACTAGAGAAGAGACAAGGGTCCATAACTTGGATTTAGCCCACTATGGAATAGACAACCGATTTGGAAAAACAGGACTGAAGGGCCAAAATCTATTTACAACATCTCTAAGTCTAAAATAGTTCCAAGTAAAACTCTAACCATTACTAAGAATTCAAACTCGATATTTATGAATGCTCACACCTGTTGTAATTATAACCATGTTCCTAAAACAAACCAAAACTTTACAGTTAGCCACAACCTCCCTAAAGAAGCCATAGTTTTCATGACACAAGTCATGAGACTAGGAACAGGTGAGAGAGAAAATGCACCGTCATTTAAAAACAAAATAGTACCCTGGATCAGGACCATATGGCAGTGCTACTCTATTGTTTATAGTGATGTGTTTGAGAGAACTGGCCAACCTGACCCTACAGGCCACAGAGATTACATTAAGATCATTTTAAAAGATGTTAAATTACCCAAGGGTTTAATTATGTTTGTCATAAGGTCCGATCCCCCTCAGGACTCTGAAATTCAATTCAAACCCTTCGCAACTTGTGCCCAAGTTTCGACGAAGCCGCAGACAGAAGTCCCAAAAGAGGCCCTGTGTCACCTGAATAGGGCAGAGATCAACCAAACAACGAGCACATTGGAACTCAATGACTTGATGGACCAGGGACTTTGGTTCCAAAATGAATAACTGCTTATCCCCATACCCAGTGGGATATATCAACCCTGAGGAACATTGTAGTCCTGATCCACCTAAGTCTAGCACAGACTGTGTTTCACTCCTTATTGATCTGCTGGGTTGATATGTATATACCATCCAAATAGATGGAAATGTTACATTGTCTACAACAATTGATGAAGTTTGTAATATTGCTGCTGCAGCTCACAACCTTTAATTGCTCACTAACTCCCAGAAGGAAATTGAAACCCTACATTTGTATAACCCCTGACCTTGACTGGTAGGTCGCTCCCCCACCACACAGCTCCGTCTGTGTGCCCCCTTGCTGCCCTGATTGTGCTCGTTTTTTCCTTTCTGTGCCCCCTTGCTGCCCTGATTGTGCTCGTTTTTTCCTTTCTGTGCCCCCTTGCTGCCCTGATTGTGCTCGTTTTTTTCCTTTCTGTGCCCCCTTGCTGCCCTGATTGTGCTCGTTTTTTTCTTTCTTCCTTTCTGTGCCCCCTAGCTGCCCTGATTGTGCTCATTTTTTTCCTTTCTGTGCCCCCTTGCTGCCCTGATTGTGCTAATTTTTTTTCCTTTCTGTGCCCCCTTGCTGCCCTGATTGTGCTCGTTTTTTTCCTTTCCGTGCCTGTTTCCCGCCGCTGCGCCCCTGCGGCCCCGCCCCCTCACTGCCCATTCACTGCCCCATTCCCTGCTCCTCCCTCCCACCTCCCCATTTATGGCAGCCGCTGCGTGGTGAAGAGAGCGACCCCTGACCTTGACTGGTAGGTCGCTCCCCCACCACACAGCTCCGTCTGTGTGCCCCCTTGCTGCCCTGATTGTGCTCATTTTTTCCTTTCTGTGCCCCCTTGCTGCCCTGATTGTGCTCGTTTTTTCCTTTCTGTGCCCCCTTGCTGCCCTGATTGTGCCTCGTTTTTTTCCTTTCTGTGCCCCCTTGCTGCCCTGATTGTGCTCGTTTTTTTCTTTCTTCCTTTCTGTGCCCCCTAGCTGCCCTGATTGTGCTCATTTTTTTCCTTTCTGTGCCCCCTTGCTGCCCTGATTGTGCTAATTTTTTTTCCTTTCTGTGCCCCCTTGCTGCCCTGATTGTGCTCGTTTTTTTCCTTTCCGTGCCTGTTTCCCGCCGCTGCGCCCCTGCGGCCCCGCCCCCTCACTGCCCATTCGCTGCCCCATTCCCTGCTCCTCCCTCCCACCTCCCCATTTATGGCGGCCGCTGCGTGGTGAAGAGAGCGACCCCTGACCTTGACTGGTAGGTCGCTCCCCCACCACACAGCTCCGTCTGTGTGCCCCCTTGCTGCCCTGATTGTGCTCGTTTTTTCCTTTCTGTGCCCCCTTGCTGCCCTGATTGTGCTCGTTTTTTCCTTTCTGTGCCCCCTTGCTGCCCTGATTGTGCTCGTTTTTTTCCTTTCTGTGCCCCCTTGCTGCCCTGATTGTGCTCGTTTTTTTCCTTTCTGTGCCCCCTTGCTGCCCTGATTGTGCTCATTTTTTTCCTTTCTGTGCCCCCTTGCCGCCCTGATTGTGCTAGTTTTTTTCCTTTCCGTGTCTGTTTCCCGCCGCTGCGCCCCTGCGGCCCCGCCCCCTCACTGCCCATTCGCTGCCCCATTCCCTGCTCCTCCATCCACCTCCCCATTTATGGCGGCCGCTGCGTGGCCGCGCCTAAGGCAAGCCCGTCTGCGCCCGTCTGCGCCCGTCCGAGCCGGGACCGCGCCCAGCGCCAGAACCCCTGGCCAGGGCATCCCCCGCACCCGCCACATCAACAGACGCCGATACGACGCCAGCACCCTCCACGCACTCAACCCCGGAAAAGATCACGCCTGCTACCGGGCCACCCCGAAGCGCACCCAAGGGCCCTTCACCTGCCGGAACTGCAGCTTTGCCAGCACCCGCCCCGCCAAACCACCGCCCAGGAAAGAACCCAACTACCTCAGATGCATCCTCCTCAACACCCGCTCCGCCCGCAAACACGCCATCGAACTCTGGGACCTTCTCGACTCAACCTCCCCAGACATCGCATTCCTGATGGAGACCTGGCTGAATCCCGCTTCAGCCCCCGACATCGCCATTGCCATCCCGGACAGCTACAAGATCACCCGCACGGACCGCACCAACGGAGTCGGAGGAGGCATCGCCATCGTCCACAGGAACACCCTCAGAGTCTCAACAAACACCGACGACACCCTCAGCACCGCCGAACACATGCACTTCCAGATCCACACCGATCCCAACACCACCCTCAGAGGAACCCTCATCTACAGACCCCCCGGACCCCGACCACAGTTCAGCGATTCCATCGCTGACTTCGTCAGCACACACGCCATCGCCTCCACGGACTACATCCTCCTCGGGGACCTGAACTTCCACCTCGAGAACAACAAGGACACCAACTCCACCACCCTGATCGACAACCTCACCACCCTCGGACTCAGACAGCTCGTGACTACACCCACCCACGCCGCCGGCCACACGCTAGACTCCATCTTTTCCGCAAGCCGACACGTCTCCTTCAACCACACCTCCGAACCCCACTGGACCGACCACCACTGCATCCACTTCACCTACAGGAAGCCCACCACGCACCACCGCACCGAACAAATGCCTCGCCGCTGCTGGAGCAGAGTCACCGAAGACCAGCTAACCACCACCCTCGCCCTGAGCCCACCCACCGAACCCTCCGACCCCGACACCGCCACCCGCAACCTCAGTCAGTGGATCGACAACTGCGCCAACACCCTCGCCCCGCTCAAGAATCCGCCCAACAGCCACACCAGCAAGAAAGCCACCTGGTTCACCGAAGACCTCCAGGCCTCCAAATGAACATGCCGAAAACTGGAGAAGATCTGGCTCCACGAACGGACAGCGGACAGCTACGCCGCCCACAAGAGCGCCACCCGCAGTCACCATCACCTCATCAGATCCGCCAAAAGGGCCTCACTCAAAGACCGCCTAGACAACAACGCACACAACAGCAAAGAGCTCTTCAACATCGTGAAGGAACTCTCCAACCCCAGCTCCAACACCAACGACATCCCGCCGTCGCGAGACCTGTGCGACTCACTGGCCACCTTCTTCCACCGCAAAATCGCCGACATCCACGACAGCTTCAACACCACGACCGCCCCGGCAACCACCGAGACCACTGCCCCCACAACCACCAACCGCCTGCTCTCCTGGACCAACATCAACGACGAGGACACCAGCGAGATCATGAACACCATCCACTCCGGTTCACCGCTAGACCCGTGCCCTCACCACGTCTTCAACAAAGCCAGTACAGCCATCGCGCCCCATCTCCGGAAAATAATCAACATCTCCTTCAAGACAGCAACCTTCCCGGAAAGCTGGAAGCACGCCGAGATCACCGCCTTACTCAAGAAACCCAAGGCAGACCCCAAGGACCTCAAGAACTTCCGACCCATCTCTCTGCTCCCGTTCCCGGCGAAGGTCACCGAGAAAATCGTCAACAAACAACTGACCCGCTACCTCGAGGAGAACAACATCCTGGACCATTCCCAGTCCGGCTTCCGCAGCAACCACAGCACCGAAACCGCCCTCATCGCCGCCACCGATGACATCAGGACCCTGCTAGACAATGGAGAAACAGCAGCCCTCATCCTCCTGGACCTATCGGCCGCCTTCGACACGGTCTGCCACCACACACTACGAACACGCCTTCACGACGCCGGGATCCAAGAGAAGGCCCTGGACTGGACCACATCCTTCCTTTCCGGCAGAACACAAAGCGTCCGCCTCGCCCCCTTCCGATCCAAGGCCACCAAGATCATCTGCGGCGTACCCCAAGGCTCCTCCCTCAGCCCAACGCTGTTCAACATCTACATGGCACCCCTCGCCCACGTCGCCCGACAGCACAACCTCAACATCATCTCCTACGCCGACGACACCCAGCTGATCCTCTCCCTCACCAAAGGCCCTCACACCGCCAAAGCCCACCTCCACAAAGGAATGAAGGCCGTCGCCGAATGGATGAGGACCAGCCGCCTGAAGCTGAACTCAGACAAGACGGAGGTCCTCATCCTTGGCTCCAACCCGTGAGCCTGGGACGACTCCTGGTGGCCGACATCACTGGGAACAGCCCCGACACCCACCGACCACGCACGCAACCTAGGGGTCATCCTCGACCCCACCCTCTCCATGACTAAGCAGGTCAACGCCGTTTCCTCATCCTGCTTCAACACCCTCCGAATGCTCCACAGGATCTTCAAGTGGATCCCCACCGAAACAAGAAAAACAGTCACCCAGGCCCTCGTCACCAGCAGGCTGGACTACGGAAACGCCCTCTATGCAGGAATGACGGCTAAGCTCCTGAGACGGCTGCAACGCATCCAGAACGCCTCTGCACGTCTTATCCTCGACATCCCCCGACGCAGCCACATCACACCCCACCTGAGAGACCTGCACTGGCTCCCTGTCAACAAGAGGATAACCTTCAAGCTCCTCACCCACGCACACAAAGCACTCCACAACTCCGGACCAGCCTACCTCAACAGACGACTCAGCTTCTACACCCCCACCCGCCATCTCCGCTCCACCAGCCTCGCCCTCGCCACAGTCCCCCGCATCCGGAAAACGACCGCCGGCGGCAGATCCTTCTCCCACCTCGCCGCCAAGACCTGGAACACCCTCCCCACCAACCTTCGGCAGACCCAAGACCTACTGGCCTTCAGAAGACTCCTCAAGACCTGGCTCTTCGATCAGTAGCAGCACCACCCCCTCTTCCCCCAGCGCCTTGAGACCCTCGCGGGTATGTAGTGCGCTTTATAAGTGACATGATTGATTGATTGATAACCCCCGTGACTCTTTATAACCAGGGGCATGGCTCTGAGAACCCAAATTAAAACCACTGCCCATTTTTCCACCCAGAAAGGGCAGCCACTATGATTAGCTGGAATGTATTGGGCCTAAAAACAAGACTGGGTGTCAGTGATTGGTGGCTGTTTATGGACAAGTTTGATTTTCCTCTAATGCAAGCAACATAGGTTACCAGGGAGTTTCACAGGTTGGGATATAGAAATTTCCAAACATTAATAGCAAAACCTAGTGCCGGTCGAATGGTAGACAGCTTGTGTATCTGGTTAAAAGCATCTCTAAAGTGTAATACAAAGTAAATTATAACAAATTCATCAGACATTTTGGACCTAAAGCTTTCGATAAAAAAACTGGAACACCCTCCTTTTAGTTAATATATATAATAGAAGTGTAAGCAAGTAATCAGAATCAGAAATTATACGTTGTGAGGAAAGTGGTTTAATATATATTGTGGTTGTGTGACCTCACCATGTAATAAAGACACAATTCCAGATCAGGTCCAGTCAGGTTAGTTTGTAAAACCTTAGTTCAGTCCTGGGTAGCTATGGCTCAGAGCAGTCAGGTCTATCAAAAGAAGAAGTGTAACGCATAAAGAAGTGCCAAACAGTTTCATCTTTAAATAGGCACCTCAACAACACAAATACATTGGAGGGTTCCTGCAATACAAATTTTCAAATAGCTTTTCATCAATTCAATAAATGACTTGAACGCGGATAAAACAGCTATATGGTACTCTTGTGAGTACCAACTCTGACAGAGAGCCAGTCCAAGGGATCAGTCAGGTCCAATTGAACAGTTACCTCATAGGTTAAGCAGTCTCCAGTCTAGCTCCAGGTCCTATGGACAAATCACCATAGAAGTCAATGGAGTGATCCTGATACAAGGGATGCAGGATGCTGAATATGCTCAAGGATGCTGAGCCTGTGTTGTGGATCTTTTTGTGGCCACCTCATGGTCCACGAGCACACGGGGTGACTTTGGCCTCAGGGGTTGATGTCCCACAAAGTCTGGATGAAGTACAGCACGAAGCCACTTGCTGTTGGTCTACTGTTCTGTTACAGCAAAACTATTGAGTCCCTTTAGCTTTTAGTAACTTCCATCCCCATGACCAAACTGCATTTTCAAAGCTCCTCCAAAGTGAGAGCAGACATCTGTTTCCGTGCCCACTCTTTTTTTAAAACTTTGCTGCACATTAGCGGATCCTCTGCAAATTTCCTGCAACATTTTTAAAAAAAGATCATTTTTGGCCCCTGGCAGGGCTCCTATGTGACTCCACCACAAGGCCTAAGGGGGCAGGGTATCTCTGCAATGCACCCTTATGCCTTTTTTTCACTTTTTTTTTTACTCAGGACTGAGGCCCTAGTCCTAAAATGACTGCCGCCACATCGTTGTTGATGTGGTGGTAGCCAATCAGATCTCTCCATGAGATCTGTCAGCCCACAGATCCTCTGCCCCTGCTTGACAGATTACCCTGAAAAATGTTCACGTAGGAGCTGGGGTGTTTTTTTTTTTTTTTAAGTTTTGTGTAGATTTGGCAAACGGCACCAAAGGTATAGGAAACCCATGTGTTTTTCATCCAAGGCACTTTCCAAAGACATTTGTATTGGACGTAGCGCAAAAAATGACTAAACAGATTTACATGAAATTTGGAAGGATTAGATCTTATAGTGTGCAGATGATTCTTTTGGATACTACAGGTAAGAAGGGTACGTTTTTTTAAAAATGTTATAAGGCATTTTAAGTTAGTGATATGTTGTTGCTGTAATTTTGTTTTATTTTGGGGAAGTACCTGGTATATAGCAATGATGTCATTATGTGATTGGCTAATTACTGCCTTTACAAAAGTTAATGGCAGCTATGTTGTTTTTATCTACACTGTTTTCTGCATTTCACCCTTAGATGCAGGTTAGTATCAGGGTTGATATTGTTTCCTACCCATTACCACTTTATTAAAGTGCTGATAGGTAGGAGAAAAATATTGATAAGTTTCTATATATTTAAAAAAAATGTATGGTGTACTGCATTACTGCCGCAGTAGTCCTGCAGTATCAAAAATAAGTACAAAAATAAATATGGTTAAAAAAATGAAATTCTCTCTAGTACCCGGTATGTTACAAATATAAGGTATTATAGTGTATTTTCTATTTTTAACATATTTAAATCTTCACAAAAAAGTCTACAAAGTACCGCAATAATACCTACAATTTGCCGCACTATTTAATTTTTTTTTAAATGTGCAGCTCTTCCTAAACTTCTGTAAAAATTGTAAATTCATTTCTATACCTAATAACACTCTATTAAAGTGGTAATAGGTAGGGAACACCAATAAAACCTACTATTTACCTAGAACTAAGACCCTACCCCAAAACGCACTGAAACACAGTACGCAGAATGCGAGCAAAATGTCCTGAAAAACACATGGTTGCCTTTTACGTTTGGTAAACACAGGCTAGGCCAATCACATACTGTCTTATCATGGGCATGTAATGCAGTATACTGCAAACATACCACGGTATACTACAGCACAATATATAACTAAGTATTAAAAAAATTATAACTTTCGGACAACTTGCACTGTTCACACATAGTACCAGAAATTACCATTTACACCAAATAATCTATTTTCCTGCCAAATTACATCTACATCCATTAATACACTTTCAAGCTGCATCTGCTTCAATTGCCACACTCCTCTTTACATCACTACACTCTATGACACTCCATTCTATGCCACTCTACGCTATTTCACTCTACGCCACTCCACTCTATGCTATGATTAATGTGCAAGAACTGAATGCAATCCTATTAAACTCACATCCTGCCATGTCTGAAGATCCAGACAAGATGGTATCTAATTATTCTGCATGGCTGTCTGGAGCAGTAAATACGCTGGCTCCAGTCAAACAGATGGTTTCCAGGAGAAATAAACCTACATCTCCGTGGTTCGGGGAAATTCTTCGGGCCGCTAAGAAAGTCTGCCGCAAAGAAGAACACAGGTGGAGGGAAGGCTATGATAATAAAGAAAAAGAAAAATATAAATCTCTGCTCACAGAGTATGAAAAGCTTATAATGAAGGAAAAATCACAGTACTTTATTAATTCCAGTGAAAAAGCTTGCTGTACCTCTAAAGCCTTTTTTCAAGCCGTCTCCAAACTTTTCTCTTCGGCAGTTAAGAATATGGATAATTTCAGTCAGGAATTCTGTGACTCTTTAGCCTCATTCTTTTTTAATAAAGTAGAGTGTCTTTAATAACTTCACTTTGAATATAGCAATACCTCCCATTAGGAGGGACATTTATCTTAGGGACTGCAAGAAGGTCTCCTTCGCTGAGTTTAATCCTCTCTCATTAGATCAAGTTAGACATCTGGTTCTTTCCACCAAAGCTGGCTTACCTCATGATCCTTGCCCTCCTAAAATTGTAAAGTTTATTCCCAACCTGATTGCTGCCCTGCTGACCTCCATCTTTAATGTGGCTTTTAGAACCGGTCTCTTTCCTGAAGATTGGAAAGCTGCTTCAATTCTCCCGCTGCTTAAGAAGGCCAATGTGAATGCGTTCAACCCCAATAGCTACAGGCCAATCTCCAGGCTGCCGTATCCAGGTAAAATACTGGAGAAATTAATGAACTGTCAATTATCAGCCTTTCTGGTTAGCAATCAGCTATTGAAGGATTCCCAATATGGGTTCCGCAAGGGGCATTCTACTGAATCTGCGCTCATTACAGCTACAGAGATGTTTAGGGATGCAGTGGATGGTGGGGGCCATGCTGCCCTCATTCTTCTTGACCTTACAACAGCCTTTGACATGGTTAATCATGACCTTTTGTTGATTTGGCTTGAGGATTTGGGTATAGAAGGGGCAGCTTTGCCCCTTTTCAAATCCTTTCTTACAGATCGAAGTAAAACTGTGCCCATAGGCGATTTAACATCTAAACAATTTTCCGTGCCATGCGGAGTTCCACAGGGCTCCTCAGTGAGCTCAACTCTTTTCAATATCTATGTTACCCCGCTGGCCACCCTGGTAAAATCATTTGTTTATCACTCGTCTCATATGCGGATGACACACAAATTGTTGTCTCCCTTTCTAGGAAGGGTCCTGACATAAATGAGTCTTTCCAGAATTGAATGCGGTAGGTCGTGCTTGGATGGATGCAAAGTGTCTTAGACTGAACTCTGCAAAAACAGAGGCCATCTTATTTGGGAAAAATACCTCCTTTTGGAATTTCACATGGTGGCGGGACGACTTGGGTTTGCTCCCGGGTCCAGTGAAAAAGGTGAAAAGCTTAGGTATCCTGATTGATGATAAACTGACATATAAAGAACAAGTCAATAAGGTAACTTCCCCAGCTTTTTTTAGGCTTCGGACGATCAGAAAAATTGCACTGTTTCTACCCCCAAACCTGTTGAAAACAGTGATTCTTTACCTTGTAATGTCCAATTTGGACTATTGCAATGGACTATATGCTAATATAAAGCTCCCTTGAAAATCTGCAGACCTTACAAAATACAGTGGCAAGGCTGTTGATGAAAATCTCAAGGTGCCAGTCGGCCTCACATGCCTAGGTGAGCCTTCATTGGTTAACAGTGCACCAAAGGATTCATTTTAAAATGCATTATATTGCTTATAAAGCACTTCTGGGGCTAGGTCCCACCTTCTGCGAAGAAAAACTCAGATGGTATGTTCCTAACAGGACTCTTAGGTCCTGTTCAGCTAGGAATTTAATTGTACCACCCTCCAAGTTTGCCTCCTGGGGAGGCAGGAGCTTTATACTTTGTGAGACTAAAAACCGGAATCACCTTCCTTTAGAGATAAATTGCACCCTCTCTTTGGAACTTTCGCAAGCTACTAAAAACATGGCTCTTTACTAAACCGTAACTGAGATCATTTTGTCACTTGTTTCTTTAGCGCCGAGATGCCTCAGGGTAATTGTTTGCACTTTATGAATCTCAAATCAAATCAAATCCACTGTACGCCACTCCACTCTACCCAACTAAACTGTACGCCACTCTACTCTACACCACTAAACTGTATGCCATTACACTCTATGCCACTCCATTTTATGACACTCCAGTGTATGTCACTACACTGTATGACCCTTCACTTTATGGTACTCCAATGTACGCTATTCCAATGTAAGGAACTCTAGTCTAAAACACCACACTCTATGCTTTCCACTCTATGCCTCTCCACTGTACGCCACTTCAGTGTAGACCACTGCAGTGTGCGCTATTCCTCCTCACTCCACTGTACTTTACATCACTCCACTGTACCCCACTCCACTATACTCCACTCCACTCTATGACAATCCACTGTAAACTCATACACTGTACATCACTCCATTCTATGGCTCTACACCACTGCACTCTACACCAATCCACTCTGATACTACACTCTATGCTATTCCACTGTACATCACTCCACTGTAAGATATTCCACTATATGCCACTCCACTCTGCTTCACTACACTGTACTCCACTAATACTCAACGATATTCCATTCTACACGATTCCACTGTAAGCTACTCCACTGTATGCCTCTCCACTCTACGCCAATCCACTCTATGCCACTTCAATCTACGCTATTCTACTGTGTGCCACTCCATTCTACAACACTCCACAGTATGCTATTACAATGTACAATAGTACTGTCTACCCCACTACACTCTACAATACTCCACTCTACAATATTCCAATCTACAACTCTTCACTCTACACCACTACACTGCATGCCACTCCACTCTATGCTACTCCAGTCTACGCTATCCCACTTTATGCTGCTACACTGTTCCTCGCTCCATTCTACCCCACTCTATGCTACTCCACTGTATGCCATGCCACTCTATGATATTCAACTCTATGCCTTTCCATTCTACGCCACTCCACTCTACCCCACCCCAATGTATTCTATTCCATAGTATGTGATTCCAGTGTACTCCACTCCACTCTAGGCTAGTCCACTGTGTGCTACTACACTGTACCTCATTCTACTGTCTGCCAGTCCACTCTAGAACACTCCACTGTACACCTCTCCACTCTATACAATTTCACTGCATGCCACTCCACTCTAATACACTCCACTGTATGCCACTGCACTCTACACCACTACACTGTAGATTATCCCAATGTATGCTGCTGAACTCTATGACACTCTAGTCAATGCCACTGCACTCTATGTCAATACACTGTACCCCAAACCACTCTACGATATTCCACTGTATACAACTCCACAGTTCGGTGCTCCCCAGTTATGCCACTAAACTGTACGCCACTCTAATATGTGGTATGCCACTCTACGTCACTTCACTGTAAGCCACTGCACTGTATGGCACTCTACTCTACCCCACTCTACTCTACTCCACTCCACTTTATGCCACTCTGCTCTACACCACTCTACTCTATGCCACTCTACTTCACAGCACTTCACGGTATACTAGTCCACACTACGCTATTTCACTGTATGCAACTCTACTCTCGCCACTAGTCTATGCTATTGCATTCTATGCCACTCCACTGTATGCCATTCCAGTATACGCCACTAAACTCTATGACACTCCATTGTATGACACTCAGTTATACGCTATTCTATTCTACTCTATTCTACTATACTCTGCTCTATGTTATTGTTCTGTATGCTAATTCACTGCTCCTCATTCCACTGTATGCCTCTCTACTCTGCGCTACTTCACTCTATGCTACTCCACTGTAAACTATTACACTCCACCACACTATGCTCTATGCCACTCCACTCTTCACCACTCCATTTTACACTATTATACTGTACGCCACTCCACTCTAGACCACTCAACTCCACAACACTCCACTCTATGCTATTCCACTCTATCTCACTCCACTATACACTACTCTACTATAAGCCTCTCCACTGTACCCCACTCCCCTCTACCCCACTACACTGTACACTATTCCACTGTACACAACTACACTTTACCCAACTCAACTCTACCCTACTGCACTCTATGCCACTTCACTGTACTCTATTCCATTGTACACCACTACAGTGTACGCTATTCTACTGCATGCTACTCTACTATACCCCACTGCCCTCTATACCTTTCCACTGTACGCACTCCCTTGTATGCCACTATACTGTATGCTGTTGCAATCTTCGCCACTCCACTCTATAGCACTCCAATGTAAGCGACTCCACTCCACTGTACACCACTCCACTCTTTGCTACTCCACTGTATGCTATTTCAGTGTATGCTACTGTAGTGTACGATATTCCACTGTATGCCATGCCACTCAACACCACTCCACTCTATGCCACACCCCTCTACACCACTCCACTGTACCCTATTCTACTGTACGTCACTCCACTCTATGTGACTCCAATCTATGCGGATGCACTCTACACCATTTTCCTGTATGCCATTTCACTTGACACAATTTCAGTATACAACTTTCCACTCTACCCCACTACACTCTACGCCACTCCACCCAACAGCACTCCACTGTAAGATTGCACTGTATGCCACTATACTCTATGCCACTGCAGTTAACTACATTCCACTGTACACCACTCTACGCCATGGTACTCTATGCTATTCCACTGTACGTAACTCCACTCTACTCCGCTTGATGCTATTCTCCTTCACGCTACACCACTCCACTCCATGCCACACCACTAGATTCCACTCAGCAACACTATACTCCACTCAATAACTGTTTATGCCCTTCCATTGTACCACAGTATACTCCACTGTATAGCACTACACTGTACAACAACGTACTCCTCTCAGTGCCACTGTATAACACTCCGCTTTACTTTGTGTAACACTTTAAGAGACTCTACATAACTTCCTCTATGCACTCCCCCAGTTAATATACTCTATTCTATCAGACACTACTCCACTGTGCTCCAGTACTGCACTCCATGGCACTACACTGGACGCTACTCTATGCCACTCAACTGTACGGCAGTCTATCCCACTCCACTATACTGTACCACACTCTATACTCGTCCACTGCACTCCACTGTACAAAACTTTAATCCACTCTACAACACAGCACTGTACCACACAACACACCACTCTACAACACTTTACTCCATTGTATACTATGCCACTCCACTCTACTCGATTCCATGCCACTCTACTCTAGAACATGTTGCTACATACTATGCTACGCCACTCCACCGGACTACACAGTACTCTGCTCCACTGCACAACACTTTGCCCCACTCCATGGCACTGTACAACGCACCACTCTACACCACCCCACTGTACCACACCATACTCCACTATATGCAACTCCATTCTACAAGACCCTACTACACTCTGTGCCACTATACAATACTGTACTCCACTCTATGTCACTACACTACACTGTACAACCCTCTACTCCACTGTATGCCCCTACATCCCAGTGCACAACACTCTACTCTGACACTTTCCAACACTCTAAGACACACCACTCTACTGTACTGTACAAGATGCCACTTCAATTTATCACAATCAACTCAACTCTACATTATGCCTGTCCACTCTAGTGACCTCCACGCCACTATACTATACAGCATGACACTACATTATATAAAAATGTACTGCACTGTATACTACGCCACTCCATTCAACTCCATTCCACTCTACTCTTCTCTACTCTACGATACTCCACTCTACTCTACTCCACCTCACTCCATTGTACCGCACTCCAATGTACAACACTCTATGCCACTCTACTGTACACCACTTCACTGTATGCTATTCCAATGTATGCCACTCAACTATACCACATTACACTCTATGGCACTACACTCTACAAAAGTACACTTTACTCCCATCTGCTCTACTGTATCACACTCCACTTTATGACACTCCACTTTATGATGGCAAACTTTATGATTTAACTTTTTTTATTAAAAATAAAACAAAAGTTGAAATTCAATGAAAAAAACAAAGGCTAATCCTTTGTTATAGTTAGGAAAACTGTATTCATTCTTTCTATACGAACCAAACTTAAAATACACAAACATTAGAAATTCCTAAGTTATTGTTATACCTTAAATTTATAGTTTACGCACCATTTTCAAATTAATATCTTAATTTTTTTAAGCTGCAAACAAAAGTTAAAGTACAGTAACATTTTAAATTTGAAACTTATACTTATAACGTTAATTTTAAAATTTTTGCAACATCTTCAAATTCATATAACTGGCGCACCTCTATACACAGTGTATTCAGTTCAGTAGACACACTACATTATAACTAGTCACTCTACCATGCACTGTGTTCTTACAAAAGATTTGATTTGTGATACCATAACTGCTCTTGTAAATACTATTATTTTACATGGTGTAAGTGAGATAATATAAAATGGTTTGTTTGTAGCTAAAGTGCATGGAAAAGGTGCAAGTTAAATGTATTGTCTGGCTACCAGGTTGAATACACAGGTGTTGTGTAATTTATAAATTATGGGTATAAGTATAAGTTTAGAAATTAGTTTCTGTACTTTCAATTTTGTTTGTAGCTATAGAATAAATAAAGTGATATTAATTATAAATTTAAAGTATAAACTTAAGTCTAATGTTTGTGTATTACGAGATTGGTTTGTTTAGAAAGAATAAATACATTTTTCCTAACTATAACAAATGGTTTAACCTTTGTTTTTTCATTATATATATATATATATATATATATATATATATATATATATATATATATATATAATCACTGAAAAAAACAAAGGTTATAGAGACATTATAGTTAGGCCCAGGTTTCACCCGTACAGAGAAATTCAGCAGTTATAGTTACCTGAGCTAACTATAACTCGCGCCCCCGCAATGTACTGCTTATGACCTCACATATTACATCACTCATGACATGGTCAGTGACATCACTGATGACATTTCAAATGACATCACTGATGATATCACTGATATCATCCACAGAATCTCTGACACACCCACTCACACCCTCATATAACCTTTCATACACCCACTCCAACTTCCACACTATCATTCTCAAACCCATTGACACACCCATACCAGTACTTACACACCCACTCACTGATTCATAAGTCTACATACATATCCACTCACTCAACCATACAGCCACTCACTCACTAATACATCCACAGATATATCCACTCATATAACCATACAGCCACTCACACCTACTCACTCACCCATTGAGTTAATCACATAGCTACTTACTCACCCATGTACTCACACCCACTTACTTACTCATACATAAACTAACACATACTCACTCACCTATATAGTCACTGACACAAGCACACACTCACCCATACAGCCACTCTCTCATTCACTCACTTACCCATACAGTCACTCATATACCCCATGACTCACCTTTAGTGACTTTCACATACACAGTTACTCACCCATATACCATGACACATCCACTCATTCACCCAGAGTCATACACACACTCACTCACCCATACAGCCCCTCAAACACATACTCACTAACCCATACAGTCACTGACTCACCTACTCATGCATCCATACGGGCAGTCACACATCCCCTCACCCACCCACATAGACACTCAGACACCCATACAGGTACCCAGACAACCAATCAATCGCCCATACAGCCACTCATGTACCCACTCACACACCCATAGAGCCAGTTAGATACCAACTGACAGACTGATACAAACATTCACACAACCAGTCACTCACCCATATATTCACTGAGACACCCAATTACTTGCTTATATAGTCAGTCACATACCCACTGAATCATCCATATAGGAACTCATACACAAACTGGCTCACCAATACCCCTTGGTATATATATTTAACACGGATAAACTTTTTAAAAACACTCATAGTCAACTGATGATGTCATCAGTGATGCAATTTGAGATGCCATCAGTGATGCTACTGGCCATATCATGAGTGATGTAATATGTGAGGTAATAAGCAGTGCATTGTGGGGGTGCGAGTTATAGTTAGGTCAGCTAACTATAACTGCTATATTTCACTGGTTTAGTATAAGTCAAACCTGAGCCTAACTATAACCTCCCTGTAACCTTTGTTTTTTTCAGTGGTGATATATATATATATATAGTCCAGTTTCTTGGACTTAAAATGTGGTACTTCAAATATATATGTTGTTGAAATATCAAGATTGCCCTGTATTGAGTGCTCTGGGACTTAGCAATAGGTCTCCTGAAGGGGAATCAAAGTGCCACATGAATTTTGACTTGAAAGTCCAATTCTACCAAATCAGGAAATGTTTTCTGAATTACAAGACAATAAAAGTTATAGGGACTGTGCCCCTTCTTTGATGCGCAGAACTCAAAGGTTGCTGCTTCACTAGAGATCTTGAGCATCTTCTGAATTTTTGTGCACATCTGAGAAATTGCTGACTATTGATTCATCCTCATTTGAAGTTTAGTGACTCTCTGAAGCAAGTTTATATACATGCTTTCCATCATCAGAGCACAGTGAAATACAGATGACTTGTCACACATTTTCATTGGTCTGCTCACTCCAAGGTTCAGCTGAACTGGATTTCAGAGAGTGAAGGCAAAGAGAAAGGGGGGAGGTGGCAAGAAAAAAAACATGTGTCAGCCACCATGAAAGTACTTCTTCTATTGTTAGGTGGTGATGCCAAAGCTTTGTCTCAGGAGAGTGGCCCGGATTTCTCTGCAGCTTGACTATTGGAACCCAGTAACTCATATCATTACCCTCTACTTGTGATTGTTTAATGGTGTCTCTTTTTTCAGCATATGTTCTCCCCTGGACCTCTATCTTTGCCTACCTATTTTTCTTATGAATTTCTCCCTCAGCTATCAGTAAACTCAATAACATATTTCTGCCTTGCATCAAATGGACAAGAAAATACAAAGAGCTACCCATTTTTTCTCTGAGTTTCTGGATAAAACTATCCAGTGCTAATCTGGCTTTCAACAGCTCTTTAACTAATCGAGTATTATTAATTTTAGATTATCATTACTTCATATTCAACTTTTTCTTCAGTTGCTTATTGTATAATCTCTGCTTCTATTACATATTACATTCTAGCACAAGGTCCATTGTGAGGGTCTGAGTCTATCTCTGCTATGGCCACTGAATTAGCCTCTCTTTCACCAGTCTCATCATTCAACTCTCCAGAACCCTCCTCAGGCAGATCAAGTGCTATTTCAGTTTCTGACTGTTTCCCTGCAGCTTGGCTAACATGTTCCCTGATCCCTCGACCACCACTGGCTCTTCTGGGAGAGGAGCTGTTATTTCATCAAGGGGACATGGAACCCTGCTAGTATGGGCAGCATGGATCTAATTGAGGAGACCTCTGGACTTCACAGCAGTTGTAGTCACCAGTATGACTTGGTATGGCCCACGCCAGTGAGGCTCCAAGCATGACTTCCGTACGTGCTTCTTCACCACCACCCAGTCTCTGGGACTTAGGCTGTGACACTGCTCCTGGTGTGGTGGGGCTGTGGCAGCTTCATCCTGATGAGACACAGTACGCACCACATCAGGCAATCCTTTGCAGTAATCTAGTATCAGATCATCAGGAAGTGCATTTGCAGGTACAGCTAGCAATTTCATTGCCCTTCCCATGATGATCTCATGGGAAGACAGTCCTGTCCTGCAATTGGGTATGCTGCGCAGACTCCTCAGGACCAATGGCAAAGCACCCGGACATTTCAAAGACGTAGAAGCACACACTTCAGTGCGTCTTAATTCCAGTGTCCCATTGACTTGCTCCACCAGACCTGAAGCCTCAGGTCGGTAACTACAATGCAGTCTCTGCTCAACCTGTAAGGCAGCACACAGCATCCTCAGCTTCCTTATTGAAGTGCATGCCTCGGTCTGATTCTAAAAAAGCCGGAAAGCCGAATTTTGGTATCAACTCTCCCAACAATTTTGCTGCTGTGAGACTATCATTTTTTCTTGTGGGATATGCTTCAACCCATCGTGAAAAGATGCACACAACAGCCAACATGTATCTCATCCTGTTGCACACAGGCATCTCAATAAAGTCCATCTCCATCCTGTTGAAGGGACCAATTGATCTCCCTTTGTGGCTCAATGTCACTGTGGTTCTTTTCCCTACATTGTTCTGTTGGCACACAACACATCTGTTCTATAACGCTTTTGCCATTAACCTGAACTTTGGATTAAACCATGTTTGGCGTAGCAATCTGACCATGGCATCCCTCCCTACATGAGTCAGACTATGAAAATGTCTGACCATTGGCGGCAAGAAACAATTTGGCAACACAGGTCGGCCATCTGCTGACACTCATATTTTTCCCCTCATCCCTTTTAACACAACCTGTGTTCACCCTACTCTGCTGTTCTGCTTCGAACACCTCTTCCTGTAACCTCTTAACTTCCTCCTAAGTATCAGCTGCCATAAGCAAAAGGTAGTAATTGGTCTCATCTGTTCCTTCATTTACTTACTTGTCATTAAATATACAAGCATTGTAAGCACTGTAACTTGTGACTTCGTTGGCATATCTGTTGCCAACTGTCACATAGTCATCTCTCTTGCAAAATGTGGAACATTTCACGACCGCAACTTGTGCAGACAATTGCAAAGCCTCTAACAGTTTTCTGACCTCATCACTGTTACAAATAGGGGATCCTGATGATGTCACATAACTGTCCGAAGTCATGCACAACACCAAAGCTGTACTGACTATCTGTAAAAA
This sequence comes from Calotriton arnoldi, assembly GCA_963921515.1. NCBI lineage: Eukaryota > Metazoa > Chordata > Amphibia > Caudata > Salamandridae > Calotriton > Calotriton arnoldi. Next base: position 722,663 of record CAWUFW010008333.1, on the reverse strand, counting down.
TGGTCACCTGTAGCCGATCTGAAACATAGCATGCTCGGGTAAGAGCAATCAACTCAGCCACTTGTTTGGAGACTATTCCTTGAATCCAAGCAGCTTCGACTACTCCTGAAACAGTACAGACTTTATAAGCAGCTCTCAAATTTCCTTCATGATCTTGTAAACATGAGCAATCTACAAAGAGTATGTAATCAGATTCAGGTAGTGGTTCATCTTGCATATCTTGTCTCAGCTTGGTGCATTGTTCAGTGACATCGAGACAGTGATGCTGCACTTCACCATCACCATTGTCATTCTCAGGAAGGGGTAGCAAGTGGCAGGATTCAAAACAGAACACCTTTTTAGGGGTACATTCTAAGCTGCTAGTATGATTTGCTCATACTGGGTCAGGGAGTTGTTCATAAGGTGCTGTGTCCTCGTTACAAATTTCGACAGGATGTGGAACATACACAGTCAAGGGATGACCCATTACTATACTTTTGGACCTTTCGATGCTGATACCTTTCGCCGCCACCGCTTTAAGGCAGCCAGGCAGTGCTGCAGCCATGGCTTAGAAATAGGCAACTGATCTTCAGGCACCTCCATGGTTCTGTGTTAACACTGAAAGAGCACAGCCCTCTCTTTCACTGTAGAAAAGTGAAAATGTTTTGTTGTAAACAGGCATTCCTAGAGCTGGGGCACAGTAGAGGCTTTATCTCAATTCTAGGAAGTTAACCAGACAGTCATTGTCCCAAGACCCCGGATCCAACACATTCTTGTGTGTCAGCCTTTGTAAAGGCTTGGCCACTAGGGAAAAGCTGGGTATTCACTGGCGACGGTAGCCCACCATTTCCCAAAAAAACCTGACTTGTTTCTGTGTTGTTGGTGGATTCATTTGCATGATTGCCGAAATTCTCTCTTGTGACATCCTTCTTGTACCTTTCTCAATATGATGACCAAGATATAGGACTTCTCTCAAACAGTACTGCAACTTACTCGGGGACACCTTACGCCCATTCTCAGCCAAGTGGTTTAGTAATGCAATAGTATCGGTTTTGCATGCTTCCCGAGTGTTTGACGCAACCAACAGGTCATCAATTTACTGGCCCAGGACAGAGTTACAAGGCATAGCCAAAGTCTTCAAATTCTTCTTAAGGATCTGATTAAAGATGGAGGGGCTCTCCGTATACCATTGTGGAAGTCGGCACCATGCCATAACACGGTTCCCAAGCCTAAAGGCAAAGAGGAACAGAGAAAATGTTTTTGCTTTAACGTGTAACCAGTGTCTAATTATCGTAATATGAATAGTATGGATTGTTATATTTTTTAAACAAAGGTTTATGCAGTAATGGTGGTTTTCTAATTTATATTTGCAGTGACCCCTGAAGAAGTGCTTATGAAGCATGAAATGCATTGGGTTGAAATAAAGTACACTGTTTTGGACGAATCATGCGTTCTCATCGTGTTCTTGAGAGAGGTCTGGATGGGCACATCTTGAGCACTTGAAGCTTTGAAAAAGCATGATACCCTACATGTGGTTGAAACAAGGAAGAGCAAGAAAATTTGGGATTAAGAGTGGAGGAAATAGAGTAACAAGAATGATTTAATCGGAGCATTATTGTAAATCTACTTTGGCTGTGCGACTGGGTTTGGGGTGTAATATCGCTCCACACAGCACGATTGATTATCAGTGTGACATTGGGGCAAGGCACATGCCCAGTGAGCACGCATCCTTTGATGAAAAGATGAAATGGATTAATTGTGAGAAAGAATGGTGTGCATACATCACCTTTTGATGAACATTTAATGGAACTTTGCCCTATTGATGGTTTTGCACCCAAAGGAAAAACAGAAGATATTTGTGTTAAACTGCCAGTATTACCACATGTACGGCGAAAGCAGCACGTCCACAGAGCAAGTTTGGGTTATCATCAAATTGAAAATCGCCACACGTTTATTTTTGGAATCGTGGAAACATTGGTTGTTAACATATGTATAACTATCTGTAACGGAGCAAGTTTACTAAATTGCATCTTTGTGGATTGGCGTTGGTTACTTGAGCACGGGACCGTGGGGTTATGGGAGTTGTAGTTTATGACACTGGGTTGTTTTTAGGCAGCTGAAGGAACAGCTGGTGATCAATTAGGAAGCACCAATTAGGGAGGGGGTGTAGCGTTGGCTCGTAGATTTAAATAGGAGGATATGTGGGGTCAGTAAACACTTTTCACGGAAATGGATGGGATGAAAGCGTGATGCAGGTTTTGCAGGTAGGTGAAGGCCTGTGGTCGAGGTGGTCGGGGTTTGTTGTGAGCGTGTTACATTAAAATAGATGCGAATGGAGCAAGTGAGAGAGCGGCACGAGAGAATGTGATAAGTTTGAAAGAAAACAGAGTTGGGGAGCTGTAGATGAGAGGGGGTGAATGGAGCGTGAGGTTGTTCAAGTTCAGTAGAATGGTGGATGAGTGTGGGGAGAATGGGACAGTTTGCAGGAATGAGGGGTTTGACGGGTGAGATTTATTATGGATAGTGTGAAGCGTGGAAGTAGTTGGGGAGAGTGTGAATGTGAGAGGTTTGTAAACAGTTGGAGTTGGAGAGCTGAAAATGAATGGGATGTGAACATGATTAGGTTTAGTTGAATGGTGCGGGGGGAACTGGATATTTTGCAGAAATGAGGGGTTCTATTTACGAGTGTTTAGTTGAGAGTGTGAAGAGTGCAAGTGGGTAGGGCAATGGGATGGGAAAAGAATCATGTGGTAGGGAAGGGATGTAATCAAAGTAGGTAGGCACTTGGGGTCTATTTTTGGTGTAGATTAAAAAATTCAATAATAGAAATTAATATAGACAGAGAAAATGTTTTTGCTTTAACGTGTAACCAGTGTCAAATTATCGTAATATGAATAGTATGGATTGTTATATTTTTTAAACAAAGGTTTATGCAGTAATGGTGGTTTTCTAATTTATATTTGCAGTGACCCCTGAAGAAGTGCTTATGAAGCATGAAATGCATTGGGTTGAAATAAAGTACACTGTTTTGGATGAATCATGCATTCTCATCGTGTTCTTGAGAGAGGTCTGGATGGGCACATCTTGAGCACTTGAAGCTTTGAAAAAGCATGATACCCTACATGTGGTTGAAACAAGGAAGAGCAAGAAAAATTGGGATTAAGAGTGGAGGAAATAGAGTAACAAGAATGATTTAATCAGAGCATTATTGTAAATCTACTTTGGCTGTGCGACTGAGTTTGGGGTGTAATATCGCTCCACACAGCACGATTGGAAGTCGGCACCATGCCATAAAACGGTTCCCAAGCCTAAAGGCAAAGAGGAACTGGCTGTCCTCATGCAAGGGTGTAGAGAAGAATGCCTGGAACAAATTAATAACAGTAAACCACTCAGCCTCACATGGAATTTGAAACAATATTACAGCAGGATTCGGTACCACAGGACAGCAAGGGATCACAATATTATTTATTTTGCAAAGGACCTGCACTATGCTGTACTTACTGCTAGGATTCTGCAGGTCGATAATGGGGGAGTTACATAGACACCCCATGATTTCTTTCAGTATACCTTGTGAATCATTGTCTCAATCACCCGAGTTATTCCAGCAATCGTTTCAGGAGTCAAATTGTACAGCGGTGTTCTGGGATATTCCACATTTGGTTTTACTTTAATACGGACAGAATCAACTTCTTTAATGAGTCTAGTGTCTGTTCCTGTAAATTCCCAAATATCTGGTCTAACTGAGTCTCTAAGATCTAAAGGTGAGTCTTCTGTCGTCATCAGATACATTCCAATAAGTAGATTCTGATTTGCCAACTTAAGGCAATATCCTCATCATGGGTTTGTAGTTCTATTCCTTTCGGGGTACAATATATAGTGCAGTTCAGTTTGCACAACAAATTGTGTCCTAACAAACTCACAGGACTCAAATCACAAATAACTAATTGATGTTTACCTTCAAAACTTCCTATCTTTACAGGAAAATCCTCAGTAATAGGGTTCTTCATTTGTAGATTAGCAACTCCAACAACTTTGTTAATTCTTCCAGAGAGGGGTAAGTTTGGAACTTCCACTGCACTCACAGTAGAACGGGTAGCACCAGTATCAACCAAGAATGATGCGTCATAGCCATTTACCTCAGCACCTATAAATGGGCCACTCTGGTCTACCTCCAAGACTACGCCAAGCAAGCAGTCTTCCTCCCCCCTCAGATGCCACCAGGAGGATTGATCAATGCCAAACTTTTCACTTGTCTCGAACATGGGAAATTGTTGGCAAGGATTATTGTTCTAGAAAGCATTTTGATTCACATTCAGAACCTGGTTTGAAGAATATCTGGGAACATTAGCAGCTTGCTGTGACATTGAGGTTGGGGGACCTGCATCACTGGGGCTTGTGGCACATTAAAATTCTGAGATCTAAGTCTGGGTACATTCTGTTGCTGCATAGAATTACTGTTCTGAGGTGGTACAAACACTGGATTTTGACTTGGATATGTGGGATTAAGACAACATTATTGCCTCCAATGCCCCAAACTATTGCAGTAGTGACATGAATTAGACTTCTTCAATGTAGCTACATCAATTCCGGTACTCAGATCAATAGGGACACCCCAACCTCTACCTTGTGACTGAAATCTACCTCCACCCTGCATTGCCGGACCTCCCTGTTGATACACTCCCAGCATCAGAGGGACATTCCCTACAAACAGTGGATTATGAATTCCTCTCTGGGCAGCCTTTGTTTGTACCACTATCAATGTTTCCTCTAATTTCTTCTGTCTCATTTCAATCTCATAGTTGCAATAGTAAGCATATCGCAAAATCTCATCAACCCACTTATTCTGCCAGCAAATCAAGTGCTTTTGAATCATCATACTAATTTCAGGCCTCAATCCTTTCACAATCCTGGACACAAAATGTCCCATATGTTAAGAATCCAGGTTTCGATTCTGCTATACTGTTTGAATGCCTGTAACAATCTCTCATAATATGCATAAATCATCTCTTTCGATTCCTGGGACATCCGATTGATCTTGACCCAGTCAATATCTTGGGATGGCACATTAAACTTCAACCATGTCATCACCTGATCATACTTCCTCATCACTATAGCTAAAGGACCATTAGTCGCAGGATCTCTCGGGCCATTCTATGGCTATTTTGCATGCCGTCCACAAATCACTTGGGACCACCATATCAAACAAGGTATTCATCATCAAAATACTTTATTTGGTGTTTTTAACCATAAAAGTTCATAAACAAATACAGTACATATATAGAAGTACTCAATTTAGAACAGGGCACTGCATCATGCCATTTAAAAATTCAAATAATCAATAGCAATGTACTTTTAAATTGTGGTAGATCACAGTGTCAGAAGCCCCATAAGAACTTGCCAATAAATAATTTATAATTAGTTAAAAATAGCATTAAAAGAATATATAATTAAAATGCATCAAATAAAAGACACTGAAGGTAAGCGTCATATAACAGGTACCCAGATACTGGGGGACTTAAATCGAAAAGGGAGCATAATGAGTAAGCCAGCCTTGCTAATCACTCCAGCACTCTAAACCTGATGGACCAGCTCCTTTGAAGGTACTTGGATACCACACAAACAACTAACTGAGAAGATTCTGTAAAAAGGAGCCATGTGGCAACCTCTGGTCTGCGGTATCCAAATTGCTTGCACAAAGGGATGATCCATGTTTGTCTTGGGTGAGTATAATTGGGACAAAATAAAATAAAGTGCACTAATGAGTCCTCTGACTGTTGGTAAACTGGACGTGCAGTGCTTATTAAAGTTAGGCGGTTCCACTTTGCTAGTAAATACATTAGTGGTAAACTGCTATAGCGGAATTTAAGGTAAAGGAACTTTGCAGCTAGTGTATTGATAAAATCCAAGAAAGCCTCAAATTGAAAATCAGGTTTGAGAGGGAAGTAAGCGACCCCTTGGATATGTTATGAAATTCACTGAAGTTAACATTGTCCCGGTATGCATCCTTAAGTACAGTCTTCGATAAATAAGATGTGGATGTCGAGGAGGACCAATAGTCTGCTAAACCGATGCAGCAACGTTTGGACATAATATAGCCACTTAATTTTGCCACAACTGTCTAGTAATGCTACATTCTTCAAGGCTACACAATCATTTTCCAAGTCTGCAGAGTATTTCAACCTTCTGCAATAAAGTAGCGGCCTCAATTGGGCCTTATGTATCATTGAGTTGAGGCACATATCTCGACTTAATGGTATTGGTGGAGTATTATTAGGAAGGTTAGTTAGTGCTCCCAAGAATGTATTCTCAGCTACACCAAGTTTAGAGAGATTCGAGGTGCCCCATACTTCGGCCCAAAACAGGGCATTTCTTCAGTTTTAACTCTGCACCTTGAGTGCAGGGGAAATACACCTGGTTTGGGAAATCCTGTAATGTCTTAAAATTTCAGTAGAGTGCTGAATTCAATTTAGGTTGCTCTTTTTAACCTGTGGTGCCCATGACATAGCTCTAGTTAACCTCACCTCCAGATAGTCAAATTCACATACCCTATCCAAAGGATGACACCCCCCCCCCAGCATTATCAAGCCCCTAAATGTTTTGTGAGGGCTAAGGGCCATAAAATTGGTCTTGGAATAGTTTATTACAAGCCCTCGTTCGGTGCAAAGGTCAGAAGGGTATTATCTGCAAATAGTAGGATAGGAATTTTGTTGGCACCTAGGCAAGGGGCATCATTTAAGCCATCCTCCACATAAGTTGTCACATCATTAATATACAATGAAAAAAGAGTTGGGCGAGGACGCATACTTGCTGTACTTCTTTCTGGATATCAATCTGTTCAGTCATCTCCCCTTCCCGGCCCCATCTCACTTGGGCATAGGTATCCTATGAAGGCAAACCAATATATCTATAATGTCATGGGGGACTCCACTATTCCTCAGGACAAGTTCACTCTGGGGCAAGGTCAAATGCAGACTTAAGCTCAACGAAGACCAGATATAGGTGTGCCTTCTGGGTAGTATCGGTTTTCCAGTAAATTAGTAAGAACCTAAAAATCTGGTCAATCGGGCTAGTCCATCTTCTAAATCCTGCCTGCACTGGGGAAAGAGCATGGTGATCCTCAATCCAGGAGTCCAACTTTCTGAATTGTTGTCTATAAGGCTAATAGGACTGTAGTTTGTGTGGAATCCAACTGGCCTTTTTAGGTCGAGCCTCGAGTAGCGTGCAAGCGCTGATAGGCGAAGACTTTATGTAGGGGGTTTCAAAAGCTGACCAGACGCTCGTGCGTCGTGGCCTTTTACCTGCGGTTACGCGCGCAGGGCCGACATCTGTTTCCAATTATCGTAATTGGAAACAGATGTCTGCCCTGCGCGTAATCGTAGGCAAAAGGCCATGACGCACGAGCGTCTGGTCAGCTCTGCAGGCTGCCGCGCTCGCATCGCCCCCCCTCCTCCCTGCTCGTGCCTTCAAATGCTAGTGTTTATTCCTTTGCTGCCAGCTCGCCGTCTTCGCTGTACAGCCTGCGCCGGCTGAGGATTCCTTCACGAGCGTCTTGTGACGGTCCCGGGCCAGTGCTTGTTTTTTAATCGGCTGCTCTAGCTTGGCGCTACAACATCGCCCCACTAACCAGCTTCTCGCCACCCATTGGCTGCAGGCTAATCTACATGCATTAGAGGAGGCAGCAATCCCAGCTACCAGGATAAGACCCGCCTCCCCACCCGACGAGGTTTTTCGACCTCGCCTTTAGGCACGCAAATATTGCTGGGAAGAGCGGGCCACAGTATGACGGGTTCGCTGTGCGCGGCCAGCGGGCCCTGAATTGAGGTCCCCGTGTTTCTATCATGTGTTTTTTTTTTTTTACTGCCTCCCCTGACCGGCTGAAACTTGTGTTTTGTCGGCACAAGGAGAGGCGATGTAGAGACTCGAACTCGGTTCCCCAGGGTCAATGTCGGACAGTAATTTCAAGCCCTGAAACCAAGGGCATGTGCATTTGTTGACTCACTGGGTGTAGCGCCATGTTTCCCCTAGCCATGCTTCTCATATGCACACCACCTAGGATGCTGATGCCTATGTGAGGCCCCCTCTGACCACTGATTAGGGTCCCCTGATAGCTGTGGGATAGACAGCATGGACATTTAAGAGGTACAGAGTTCAGGATGTCTTGCGACGGTATAGGGCACCTGACAGAGGCGGCGAGCGGCAGCCACGCAATAAAGAACATCATTATTGGCCATGAACAGCTGGCGCATTGGAAAGCAATTTAAGGGGCAGGGTGTAACTAATGGCGTACATGACTTTAGGTTACTGCGGCAGGCGAGGAACCTTCGCTAACTGCACCAGTATTCGACCCTGAAATTTTGAGCGGGGATTTATTTAAATGGTTTACGGCATCGTCATAATTTCTCTCCCTTTTTATCACGGGGCTATTAGACTATTTACTTTTATTGAATGGGGATTTAGTGCCCATTAAAGGAGACGGATTGGCCCTACTAGAAGTTGAAGTGCTGCTTGTCTGTAGGAGAGGACGGATTCCAACAGGCGCCGTTTTCAGAGGGCGCGAAATCACGACAGCACGAAATATTCTTCTTACCTGCCTTTGAGGTTAAGTAAAGGCGTGCAAACACAATATCTTAAATTATGTTTATGCAGATTAGCTCCTTCTGTCAGTGTTTAAACAATGGCACAGCCCACAACGCGTGCTTAACTGAACACTGCAGTGTCATGCCTCACTTTCAATATAACTGCTGAGCTTCAGTATTTATGTATTTATTTGTTGCCGATATCTTAATTGTCAAATGCCATATACGTTCCACTCTTCGCAAAAACAGTGAGCGCAAGATCGGTGCTACTTTAAGGCCGCTGTCAGCTGCTGCCTTACGACTCCACTTAACATGGCAACAACAGCGTTCCAAACTGCAGCATATCACGTTGTTGCTGGGGGAAGCGGATCGAACCTGCCTCCTGTGTTTAATAAGTCGGCAGCTCTATACTTAGGACAACTTCACCCTCCCCAGCTGTTAACTGTTGGGCCATGATTCAACAAATAAGGGACATGCGAAGTGCATCTGCCGGCGGGGGGCCATAAACCACCGGATTCAATGCCTCCTTTCGATAAGGCTTATACCATCTTACCTTCTCAGTTGTTGTCCCCCGAGCGATAGGTAAAGTTGAGACGGGGCACCTTGTCGGTGAAGCTCTCTCCCGCGTGTACCTCCGCTTCTTGGCCTTTCTGCGCCGAGCCTCTCTCCGCTCTGGTGCTCCGGAATCTTCATGCCGGAAACCTGGGCATAACTAAATACTTATAAGGTCCCAAAAGCGAGACCTATTGGCTATGCCAATGCTTGTTTATGAATAGGCACAATTTAGGCAGCCTTCCAGCTGACTGGAATGCTTGCCCCCTCCAGAATATGATTAGACAGTTTATTAAAATAGATGGCCCATGCATCGATATCAGCGAGAAAAGGTTGCACGGGACAATATCAGGTCCAGATGCTTTCCCAGGGGAATAGCCTTAATTGGCTTGACTGAATAGCTCAGGAATCGCAGAGGGCCTGCAGAAGAGAAATTTAGGCCATTTTGCTGTACAACATCATCGGCAACAGGTCCCTGTTGTGGCCTGTAAAAATCTGTGAAGTGAACATGCCATACCTCAGGAGGAAATTTATCTGCCAGAAGCCTCACTGCGGCCTCGTTACCATTGGCTACCAGCTTCCAGAAAGTTTTGGTATCTTTTGATAAAACTACCTCACAGAGGTCTTCCCATATCTTTGACTCCCAATCCCTGAGTGCTTTTGCTTGAGTCAGTTAATACTCTCTTCCTTTGAGTCTTATTAGTGATGTGTCACCCAGAGAGTAAGCCTGTTGGAGATTATTCTTTTTGACTTTGCACACCTGGTTGTACTAAAAGAATTTTAGTTTACGATGCGCCCTAGTAGGCTTATAGTTACCTGTAAAGCACTTGCCTAGAGTTTCAAACAGGCCCTTATTCATCGTAGTTATATTGGCGGACCAAAGGTGGTCCCTGTGCTGGTGTGTGCTTAACATGTCTAGGTCTAGTGTGGCTTCCCTAAGGGCCCAGTTCATACAATCTCTTGTGTGCAAAACCTGGGCTACATGACCCCATTTAATCCTGCGCCTATCATTAGATGGGATTAGATTGGAGCCAAGAGACATGGGGATATCTGTCAAGTGATGAAACAGGCCATTTAATGAGAAATGATGGGCATTGTGATCACTATCATCCCTGGCTAATATCTTAAAATCAGTCAAGTTTCCCCGGAGCTGGACCGGGATTAAAACATAATCAATTCTCCTTGATTGAACAGGACAATTGAAGGTGTGCGCAGCATTGAGATCCGAGGGTGAGCGGCACTTGCATGCCCTCAGGCCACAAGCTAGGGTAAAAGACAGGAGCTGATGTGCAGCTCCACATCAGCGCTTCACTGAGGCAGTATTAAGGGCAGGGATCCCCCATTCTTCGTCCTCTTCACTATGGAGGATTTATTACCCATGTCACAGGGCTCATAAGTAGTATTGAAATTGCCTGCAAAAATAGCAGTATCATGAGACTCAAAAGAAGCCCTATGTTGGACAAGCTCCCTATTCACCTCAGTCTCCCCCCTTCCCTATCCATCCTGTTATAAACATTGTACAGATAGTAAGTACAGGCATCAGTTCTAGTGATGGATATACCCATGATGTCTTGTGAGATTGGGGGAAGTGGACATGTTTTGACGTTGATGTTTGTTTTGACTCAGATAAGACCATCACTCGATGGAAGACCCTTTCCAATGCTATCAGCAGGTATGTGATAAGTCATGTATCCTGATCTATGAAATGGATCAATGGCCCAGGTTTTCTGAAAAATACACAAGTCAAATTGGTCAATAAAAATCTCCCCCAAGACGGAGCACCCATCTTACCTTTGATTCCCGCAATATTCCAGGAGAGTAACGTAACGTAAGTAACGGATGTAAGTAACGTAAGTAACGTAACGTAAGTAACGGATGTACCTGGGATAAGGTATGGGGAGGTAGAGACAGGGTCAGGCAAGGTATCCACAGGTAGAGAGTTGCTATCTAAATGCAATGTTTCTAGCTCAATGCAATGGTCCCCACTACTGACATCAGCAGTCGTGGACACCTCATTCAGTCAATCCCTCATTGATGTACCCAAAAGCTAATCCTGATTGTGGTGGTTTTCCTTTCCCGGGGATAATGAGCCACAGTCTACCTGGAGATTAAATTTAAACATGGTTGTTGGTCCCAATATCAGACGGCAGCGCAACTCCATGTTCACCAAGCCAAAAAATTCAACTTTAGCTCAAGCCTAATATAGGATCATGGAATCGTTTCACGTGAAGAATATCAGAGCGGACCATCGAGTAACAATGATGTTTGGACCGTATCTGAAAAATGCATTTATTTTAAGCCTGGGCGGAGTTCATGGATTTCTGCTACGCGGAACTCTGCGAAGTGCAAAAAAAATCTGCTGTGCTACGCGGAGCTTCACAAGCAGCGGAGTGCTTTAGATAAATGCTGTTCGCAGTGATTTTCAGTGCCAGGTGCTTGTCTGCACTGTGCAATTATTGCAAATGGCACCATGCACAGTGCAAGCGGGCGCTGCTTCCTTTCTGCCGCTCGAGTAGATTTTTACTCGAGCTGCAGCTTTCTCAACGTGAACGGACAGTTTCTCAATGCGAGCGGTCACGAGCAAACGCGACGACTCGCAATGAGAAATCTGACCGCCTGCGTTGAGAAATCTCGCAGGTGGTTGATTTTCCACGCTTGCCAACTTGATGTTGACGATCGCGAACAAGGAAAAATCTCGCCAGGAGGTAGGTTTTCCTCGCTCGCACTCGCCAACTTGACACTGACGACTGACTTGACACTGACGAACGTGAGCGAAGAAAAATACTCCGCTCTGCTACGCGGAGCAGAGTTTTTCGTAACTCCACGAGCTCCACGTAACGAGCTCCACGTAACGCGGAGTGCGGAAATCTCCGCAAACTCCGCGAGCGGAGTGGAGTTCACTGCCCAGACTTAATTTATTTATAAGCAACAGTTAAAGTAGGGACCTTGGCCATATAAATCGAGGTCGTTGGCGTGTTGCCTGTCTAGTCAACCCTAACTTGACTGTGGGTCCCCATCGTTACCTCTAAGGGAAGCATGATCATAAACCTGGATCCACCCATCCTGCCTTGTGTGTTCAATTTTGGTAAATTTTTAGGTATTCTTTGTAGGCAAAGCTTGGATAGGGCAAGCCCGGCAAAGTGCAGGTTTGACAACCAGGGTGGAGCATTGGATGGGATAGCAACAGATGTAGAGCGATTTAAAACCATTTGATTTCTTGCACAATTCTTTAATAAGTAAGTATTGTATAAGTAGGATGTGGGGCATATTGGTATGTTTTAGGAAGTGGTAGCCCCACTAATAATATTAGCTCTTCATATTGGGCAGTTAGTATTGCTAATTGGGACTTTAGGTCAGAAACCTCAGACTGCAAACTAAGTACCAAGTTAAGAGCTTGACTGCCCTCATTTCCAACATGTGCATTCTAATGAGTGATCACTAAGTCTTTAAGGGGGGCCTGAGGGGGTACAATACTAATGACCCAACAGATTTGGATGAACTCCTGAAAGGATCCGGTTCGGGGGTCAGAAAAGCCAGAGGTGTAAATCTGTTAGCACATACTATTAGTGGGTATAATGGTATCACTACTGTCTCAGCAGTAGGGGATTTGAGCAAGAGAGGAGGTAGATCATTGCTGGGGCCAGCCAGGGGAGAACTGCCGTGGGCCAGGTTAGAGTCCACACAATTGTGCAACATTGTAGGTGCTTTAGTTTTATTTTTCTGCTTCTTTTGGAAAATGGAGGGAACGCTCTTCAGATTTGTAGGAGGTTGCATGCAAGTACATTTGCCTTTCCCCAAGAGAGATTCCGCTTCCTCAATATGTGCGTCAATATCCTTTAGGGTGGTGGTGTACACTTGACAGTTCATTACAATGGGAGGGGCTGGTTTGCAATTTTAAACCTCTTTCCCTTGGGGGAGTCCGTTGCCTTTCATTTCCACACAGCCATTTCATAAAGTCATTGCAGAGCATCTATATATCTAGTAGGCCTTAGGGATAAAAAAATAACTCAATTATAAACATATTTTACAAATCCTTCCCTATGTCCCCTATCGATCCCGTGGCTCCATCGACCCCTCCTCCCATTGTTACCCTGGCAGCAATCCCCCCAATTTCTCAGGACGAGTTTCTTCAATTGAGCAAGAAGGTCAAATCAGGCTCCCCTATGGATCCCATGAGGCCTGCCCAGTTTAGGGACTCTCTACCTGTACTACTTTCGCCCTTATGCCAGGTTATCAATTTCTCTTTCACCACGGCCGTGGTGCCTTTGCTATGGAAGCAAGCAAGGGTGGTCCCCTTGCTGAAAAAACCCTCACTGGACCGGACTAAGCCGGAAAACTTTCGACCCATATCTCTTCTGCCTTGGGTCGCTAAAATCGCTGAGGCCCACACCAATAACATTCTCTCGGGCTTTCTGAACAACACCGGTGCCCTGGATCGCTCCCAGAATGGTTTCCGCCCTGGTCACAGCACCGAGACCGCGCTTCTAGCGGTGAGTGAACATCTTCGGACCATTCTGGATGAGGGACAAACTGCGGCCCTGATACTGCTCGATCTTAGTGCCACTTTCGATACGGTTTCCCATCAGATCCTTCTGCGGCGCCTAGAGGAGGCGGGGGTGGTAGGTCTTGCCCTGGATTGGTTTCGATCTTTCCTGTCTGACAGAGCATTCCAGGTCACTGCCCCCCCTTTCTCTCCCACGCCCATTCCATCAAGCAGGGGGTTCCCCAGGGCTCGGCCTTGAGCCCTGTTTTGTTTAACCTCTATGTTCAACCCCTGGCGGCGGTGGCGAGGGACCATGGCTTGACCATGGTTTCGTATGCAGATGACACGCAGCTGGTGGTAGCCCTCTCCGATGATCCTACGCGGGGCGCCTCGCAGTTTCGGAGCGGCCTAGCGGCGGTTGCGCATTGGATGACCACCAACTGCCTTCAACTTAACACCAACAAGTCAGAAGTGTTGGTGGGGAGAGATAAGGGGCTCTGGAGCACGCAATGGTGGCCAGCATCCCTGGGAAGCGCCCCCACCCCTAAGTCAGCAGTGAAAAATCTAGGGACCTGATTCGACTCCACTCTTCGGTTCCAGGAGCACACCAAGAAGGTTGCTGGTACCTGCTTTGGACTTCTACGGGGTCTGAGGCCCATGTTGGGTTTCTTTGACCCACCCACCCGCCAGTTGGTAGTCCAGGCGACCATTTTGTCCAGATTAAACTATTCCAACTCACTTATGTTAGGCGCCAATAAGACGGAAGTGATCCGCCTTCAGCGAGTCCAGAATGCAGCTGCCCGAGTCCTGCTGAGGCTCCCCAGAACCTGCTCCACGACGGGTGCATTGCGTCGCCTACACTGGCTACCTATGTCTAAAAGGATCAAATTCAAAGCACTATGCTTGACCTTCAAAATACTCAAGCTTTCATCCCCTGAGATTTTGTCCAATCTGCTGGTCCCCTATGTACCCACTCGCCAGCTATGCTCTGCTGAGCAATTTCTGGCAACGGTCCCCCGGGTGAAACGCCTTAGAGCGGGGGGCCGGTCCTTTCGGTATCTTGCCGCTAAACTGTGGAACTCTCTCCCTGTTCAGATCCGCCGCCTAGATTGCCTATTACCCTTCCGTAAGTCCATCAAAACCTACCTGTTCCCCATGGTCTAGCCCTAAGCTTTCTACTGACACTGCTACCAGCACCGGGACGCCTCTTCGCTGAGGCAGCTGTGCGCTATACAAGAATACCTAACATAACATAACATAACACAGAATGGGCCCGCTCTTGACCAGGGCTTTGCCCAGGTGCGTCCCACGCCGCGACGGGAGAGGAAGTGCTATATGCGCGATGGCCACATCCACCTGAGTGCAGCTGTGGCGAGTTGGTGGCACGATGCACCCTGGGTGGATTGGGGCAAAAGAATGGCAAATAAGGCAGCCCCCGACCAGCAGAGCGTCCAGCGCCACGAGGGAGAGGCAGTGCTATGTGCGCAATGCCACGCCTCCCCATGAGTGCAGCTGCGGCGAGTTGAAGGCATGATGCGCCCTGGGACAGAGAGTCCCACTAGGGTGGATTGGGGCAACAAATTGGCAGACAAGGCAGCCCCTGACCAGTAGAGCATCCTATGCCATGAGAGGCGAGGCAGCATTATATGCATGTAGGTCACGCCTCTCCCTCAGTTCAGCTGAGGCGAGTTGAAGGCACAATGCACCCGGGGACAGGGAGTCCCACCAGGGTGGATTGGGGCAACAGAATGGCAGACAAGGCAGCCCTCTGCAGCAGGCATACAAGGTATTCAAATCAATCCACAAAACCTTTGAAATTTTCACAAACCGCTCAACTTGCTTATACCACTCTACAAGCTTCTCTCTTAATTTGGAGAATTCATTTGTAAATGATGCAAGATCACTCCTACTCCAAAGTAAATATTTGTAACCTCCTCTAGGTACCTCCTGTAAAGGGAAGATTGTAGCTCCCCCCCCCCCTTATGTCAGGAGGCGGCTCTCCCATCGTTCTCTTATGATTCATTCATTTTGACCATTTAACTTCCCACTTCTTGAATTCACTCTTAATTTGAATGCTGTGGATTAATTACCGGATTTGCATCTTCATTCCTGGTATTCTCATGTGTTCTATGTCCTGATCTCTAAAAACTAGTCAGTGGCTTTTCTGTAAAGCCTTTGTCTGCTCTAAATCAACTCATATTTCTGGGCTAATTTAGATAATTTGTCATGGGCTTGTCTTGCTCTCCTAGCAACAACCTTACTCATAAACAAAAGTTCACTCTGCTGATAAGTTTCTATTCGATCCAATGCAAGACAACCACTTATCATTTTATGCAATTCCAACTTCAATTTTCCCACATCTACCAAGTATACTTTGAAAGTAGACTGAGGAGTTTCTTGACTCACTTTCGCACTCCCACTCTCATTCGATGTAGCATTAAGAACTTTCAAAAAGTCTTTCAATTCCTGGACTTGTAGACCAGGATGTATCTTAGGAGTTTTAGATACTGCCTTTACTTTAAGTGTGCTGCTATGCATATTTAAAGGCAGTTCCCAGGTAAGTGAACCCACATCGAACAATCCCGGGAACAACCTTAGTGGTCCAAATCCAGACTGATGTACAGATGGGTCCGCACTTGCACCGGAAGGAGAACTTACATTAATCGGACCTAAAGGAACGGATTCTCCGACCCTCTGACTCATAGGTGTAATTTCTGATACTTTTTGTTGAGCAGTGACAGCTGAGTTTCGAATCCCGTTTCCCCTAGAACCAGGTGTATGTATAGAAATCACTGGTCCAGTGGAAACAGAAATTGTCAGTGCATCTGGGACTACGCAAGCAGTCGCAGTCCCAAGAACGCAAGTACCTGAATTTCCTCCTATAATATTTTAATTCACAGTAATAGTCCCCATCAACTCTGGTCCTTCTGCACAGGAGAGGTCTCTATCATGCCAAGACTCGTACTTACTGGGGCAGTAGGCACTCCAGTATACCCACCTACAGCCTTGCTCCCATCTCCCTCCGTTCAAATCTCATTATAGGGAGGGGGTTACTCAGACATTAATACATCTAAAAGACTATCACTGGTATCACGATCACTATTTTCATCTTTCTCTCCAAACTCTTGTTTTATCCTTCTTTCTCTTTTTTCCTCTTTCCACTTCCTCGCTTTGCAATAATGGGTATAATTTCCCTCCTTCTATCAAATCATTTCTCTACCTTTCCTGCTCTGCATCCCACCTTGCATCTGCATAAATATGCACTGCCTTTTTCACTCATCCCTGATATCTCTCCGTTTTTCTGGCATGAGCTGCATGCTCCCAAGCGTTAAGTGCTTCAAATTGTGTGGGTCTAGCTTGTGGTTTCATTTCATATAGAATTCTCCTCAAATTTTCAATAATTCTCATATTAAATGTACCATAACGTGGAAACGCCAGTGCACCTTCTTTCTCAGTGGTCTTGTGCTATTTTTGTAGCCTAATACATACGTGTAACCCTACATTTATCACCATATAATGTCCTGCAGTATCTTTGGTGGAGCCTCTTCTCCCCCTCTAAGAGGTATCTGAACATCGCCTCCATACAAATCTAGTACAACCTTAAAACATTTCATTTTCAATTATTCGCTTCAATCTCATTCCAAATCATCAACCAATAACATCGTGGCTTCACACTAACCAACCTATCCCAGTGCATCACGCTGTGACAACAATTCCACGTCTCGCAGCAAATCACCCTCCTTTACAATTCTCATGAACACTCTTTTCAGTAATACGCTTACAATGCAAAAGCAACAAATAACAATTGTCTGCTTTCCTAAGGAATCAACAGAAATCAATCATACAAAGATGACACAAACACACATTTGTATAAAACCTCGTCCTGCAGTGAATCACTCTGATCAATGCAGCTTTCCTCTGTGCAAAAGGTCTGCCACACTAATCATACATCACTTTTAAAAAAAAAAATAATTTCCCAATCTCGATTTGTCTGTTGATGACGTCTCACGACAAACCCCAAAAAACCTCAGCAGACAATTACAATACAGTGTCTTCTAAAATTTTAATGTCATCCTGGGATCTTAACCCACGTCACACCCGATAACAACTTCTCCGCAATAAGCGCTACACTCAAACGATCATCTAAAACCTTAACACACCACATCACACACTCTCCACAAGATGCCACACAATTGCCACAAACACTACAAGCTATTCATAAGTCGCTTATACACAACCCTTTTGGTACCCATTCCTCTGCTGTTACAACTCGCTCTCGACCCACTGGAATATCACTGATTCTCTAACTCGAAACATGGGCAGTAGGGACTGAGATTGGATCTGGACTAATCTCAGTAACTGTCTTCTAACCCCTCTACTTCAGGTACTAACCACCCTCGGTATGCTATTATCTGATAACTCTCTAGGCCGGTCCTTCTCATTCGATTCTGGTCAATAGACCTTTTTAGCAGCCTGAGAGGAAAATGGATTAATAGCCATTTAGATCTTAAGGAACAGTGTGATCATGAGGACCACACAGTAAAAGTCTGAGTCAATAGCTTGAAGTTAAAAGGTTTATTACAAACTCAAAGCCAGACTGATATATATCAATCTCAAAAACATAGTATACAAATATAAGATAACCAAAGGGAGAACAAAGCGTCATACAATATTGGTCCTTAACAGCAAAGAACATGTAAAAATTTCAGTGGCAGCGATACAAGAAATAAGAAAAAGGACTTGATGACTAGACAAATGGTTTCGATCCTTCTCCCCATACATGGAAAAGAATGGCACATCAACTAATCCTTACATTAAACTAAGGATAGGGAAAACCCTAATGAATCGAGGAAGCAAGAAAGGTGTCCGCATCAAACCTCTGTAGACATTCTATAAGTAAAGAGTCATGTATAGCCTGAAGCCATGCAATGAAAGATTTCAAGAGAGGTCTGTATCTCTCCAAGTCTAAAAGGAAATCTGACGAATCCAAGGTGGGTTCACTAATTAGAATGCAGAAAGAACATTTGAGAAATATGACCTCATACATGTCATAGTACTTTTCCAGATCCCAAGAAAAAACTTGGCACCTTGAGCACTACTCCCATATTTCAGTCTCCGCTTCCAAAGTGTCCTTGGATTCCTCCCTTTGTCCAATAGTACCAACTGGCAACACTCCCTTTGTTCTTCATTGAAATCATTCAACCTTGCCAGTTCTTCCTTGCCTCACTATCTCTGAAATACAATGTGCTTTTGACTAACTAATAAATGCCTTTGTTCTGCACCTGCAGAGGTGAAAAACATGCAGAAAAACTACTTTCACGTCAGTATTAAATGTCACGCTAACTTAACAATTTCCTTTAAATGCATTTAAATTGTACAACCTACATAAAAATTATACTGCACTCTTATATGTGGCACAATAAACTATTTCATGCATTGTTAAACAGAAATGACAACAGTCACAATTCATAAAGAAAGTATTAAACACACGTATGATTTATTTTCACTAATGCCTGGCAAATGCACTGCATTAAATGCATTTTAGCGCACCACCTTACAATCTAAACCTATAGAAGATTAGTATCAGCAATCCGGATGTCTCTGAAAAGGAAAAATGTTAATTTGAACACACATATATATCAAAACACACAATAGATGTACTTTCTATACCTTTAGTGCACCATATCTCTTTAGTATTTTTGATTCACATGAGTACATAAGGCCAAATTTAAATATATATGTGGCATAACCAACGGAAAAGAATGGAGCCAAAATTATGCTACTCCAATTCTTTTGAGATTTCCCCAAAGCTTCTCGGATGAAATTTTAGAAATATCTCAGTTAATTGATGAGGTCTTTCACCTCAAAATGTGGCCAACGGGTTTCGTCATGGCACTAATGCAATTTGACTTCAACTGTTCTGAATACCATGGCACACAGCTATGTTTGAAAGGCTTTCAGTCAGTCTTCAAAGGGTTGAACATGTTCTGAAATAGTTACCAACATATTCCTTCTACCAATTTTTTTAAAGAAGGAAAGGTCCAGAGCTATCTTCTGCACTGCCACCAACTGCTCTGGCTACCTCTCATGAACTGCTGCTGCTCACCAGAAAACACTACTGTTAAATTTGTCAGACGAAATGAGGACCACTACACTCATGAAAGGATCAATGTCCAGTTTATTGTAACACCTCAGCCACAGCTGAGCCCTTCACAAATTCTTTGTCTGTCACCTCTGGGCATCTGTCATCGAACCTCCAGGACCTGAAGGTTCCGATGAGAGGAGCCAATCCGCACTCCCATGGTTTCTGTTCTCGGGTCAGTGCAGTGACCAAAGGCCAGCCAATAGAGTGTCAACAAAGGCAGAATGTCACACATCTCCCTCCTTCATACAATAGCAAAGATAACAACATAACATTGTAAGATATGGGTAAAACCTTACATAACATGTATACTAGGAGAAAACCCAAGCTGGGAGGAAGCAGGGAGGGGTGGAACCAGGAAAAGAGGAAAAGGAAAAGTACCGGTGGCTGGGAAGAAAGATGGAACTGCTAATGATAAATACAGTGGAACCAAATCAAATAGAGTATAAACTAATTTTGGAAGAAGGAAGAGAAAACTAAAGACATCTCAAGGTAATGATCAAGGAAACAGTACATCAATGCTTTAAGTTAATTACAAAGTCTTTGTGATGAGCAGGGATACAGGTCCTTTGCCCACTCAACCTAACAGATAACTCAGATTTCTCCTTGTCAGTAACATTTTCTTCCAACCCATGTACATTTCCCCAACAGTGGACCCCCCTTCCCAGATTCTATATTCTTCCATCTTGCATTTTTACTGCATTGCGGAAGAGTTTGATAATCTTCCTAGCTTCAGTCAATTTTGACCCTGCTCGGTGACCAATGGGAGCCCTCACCTTGATCCACTCACCCAGGTTAAACTGGATTAGTTTGGTCTTGTGAGCCTGGTCGTACCGTTCCTTCCTTGCCTTTTGCAAATCTACCTCCGTTCTTCTCCAAGCCTGCTTGGTGTCCACCTTTACCCATCCCTTGTACCACTTCATCCACCCTGGCACTAACCTGGAGTTGGGTTTGCGACCTTTCAACAGTTCAAAAGGTGTCCTGTCAGTGGACTGATGCGAAGTGAGGCGATAAACTTCCAACCTTTTCATAGTTTCTCCCTCCAAGATAAACCACTACTCTTGGCTAGTTGAAAACCTACCTTAAGGGTTTTGTTGAATCGTTCTACTCTCGACTTGTTTATGGGTGATAGAGGGCACAGAGTTTGTGTCTAGTCCCATTGCTATCTAGAAACTCCTTCATTTCTCTGGAGCAAAATTGTGTCCCATTATCTGTTAACACAGTGTTGGGTAGGCCTTCTCTCATGAACACTTCCACCGGGAATTTGATCACCACCCCAGAACTGGTATCAGACACAATATTGTTTCTGGCCAATGTGAAAAAAGATCAATCAATACAAGTATGTATGTGGCATTACCTTCACCTGACAAAGGGCCTAATATATCCACCGCCACCTTCATCCACGGTCCCTCGGGGAGCACACAACACACCATGGGTGGGGTGTTAGATTTGAGGACCTTGTCACTGTTTGAGCATGGTAAACAGTCTCTCACCACACTTCCTACTGCAACATCAATAGCCGGCCACCAAAAATCCTAGCACAGTCTCTGCTTAGTTTTAGTGATGCCCAAATGGCCTTCATGTGCAACATCTATTAACCTCTTTCTCAGAGTGCTGGGGGTATTAACTTTCTGCCTCTGAATAGACAACCATCCCTCTCTGACAGCTCTTCCTTGACAATCCAATACGGTTTTAATTGTTCCTCCAATGTGGTTTCATTGCCCCACCCTTTTTTCAACAACTCTGACACCTTATTAAGGATGGGATCAGTGCTAAGTTCATGCTTCCACATGCCTTCTTCTACGGCCCCTCTGGTAATGATACACACACTTTTTATGGGAGGGTCCTCATCCTGATCTTTTTCAATCAAATCGCCCAGACCACTGTCTGCCTCTTTTACTAATCATGACAAACAATCTGATGTAAAGATTTTGACTCCTGGAACATACTCCATCTCAAAGCAAAATTCCTGTAAGTTTACTACCCATCTCTTGATATGGCTGGAAATCTCTACTATACCTTTGTTTGTGAAAACCTCTTTAAGCTTAACTGTGATACATGGGCAAGGCTCACACTAAATGGTGAGGCAATCTGCATGTACACAAATCCGTGACAGGGAGCTTGTGCCCCCATTCTCCAGAGAGGCAGTGTATACATCAACAAGTCTTTATGCCATAGGACCAAAGTGCTTAAAACCACAAGGCCTGATCCCAGTCCTCAAACTGCGGTACAGAAGGCCTTAAATCCAGTGAGCACCAGCTGCTTCCCAGAGGGCGGGGAATGGAAGTGGATGGGTTGAAACCCTCAAAACACATATGAATTGTTTGAGTTTGATAGCCTAAATTGTGGTGAAAGTCACAGATAATTCGAGAACTGCCTCATCCATAAGGAAAGTAGCATGGCATGGTAGTGCCTATGTAGCCATTACAATACCACCCACACTAGAAATCTGAGTGGTAGGTGTCAGTGACACAGCATGTGCTTTAACCTCTGTATGACAACACACTTTTCAATAGTTATCCCTGCTAAGGCAGGATGGTAGACAGTAAAAATGTATTGTCTCCATGGGGTTTCTTCATGAGTGATATCATTTGACCTGCTTTCATGGTGCCGGGAAGGGCTTCATGTGGCAGAGAACAGTTAAGGATTTTACTATATCAACATAGAAAAGAATGAAGTTAGTGTAGTGGATAGTAGTTTTTAGCCCAGACATCCTTAGCGTGGTATTCCACCAAACTCTTTGCCTTCATCCCTCCTGTTTTTCTGAATTCACTTTGCTGCCTTTAGGACTCTGTGCACTTTACCACTGCTAACCAGTGCTAAAGTGCTTTTGCTCTCTCATTCAAACATGGTACAATTAGCACACACCCAATGGTCACGTTGAATGTACTTGTAAGTCCCTAGTAAATGGTAGTGCATGTTTCCAGGGTCTGTAAATTAAATGCTACTAATGGGCCTACAGCACTCATTGTGCCACCCACTAAAGAGGCCTGTTAAAACAAGCCACTTCAGTCTGTAGAGCAGATTTAAACTGACATTTTGACCTGGCAAAATAAACCCTTTTCCAGGGCTAAACCTTCTTTTTTAATACTTATAAGTCATCCACAAGGTAGGCCCTAAAGGCTCATAGAGCAGGGTGCACTGCATTTAAAAATTAGGACATGTACTTATGTTTTACATGTCCTAAAAACGTTTTTCGCAGTTTTAAGACCTATCTCTCAATTTTTATATTACATTTAATAAGTGGTAACTTGGGAACAGGTAGAGATATGCTGTTTACAGTCAAATGAGTTGTAATTTAAAATCCTTTTTAAAGGTAAAGTCGGATTGTAAGTCACAATTCTGAAAGACCCACTTTTAGAAAGTTGCCATTTTGCTTTCCCAACCATCTATGCCTTCTGTCAGTGTCCTGGGTCACACAACTGGAAATGGCTCTGCTGTTGGGGTTTATATATTGCTTCCAGACAGTAACACAACAGGGGGCTTAGGTGTGGACAGGATGAGCCATCCTGGCAGGATGATTGGGAGGAGCAGTACCCAGCCCCACTTACACTTCAAAGGTCTTTGCCTCCTGCACACGCAAAGGAATCTGACACCAGGTATGCCCTGTCTTTTGTCACACCACATAGTTTGAACCCTTGACAGGGGAAGGGGGAAAACTTTCCAGAAACAGATGTAGGGGAGGACAGTGAGTACCGCCACACAATGGCTGGCACTAGGTATAAATGGTTGACTTCTGTAACCCCTCTTCAGAACACTCCTGGATCTAATGAATATACAGAAGAAGGACTGTCCAGCTGCCAGAGGATTACCTGCTGCTTCAAGGACTGTTTTGCTTTCTGCGAAGAAAGACTGGACACACTTGCCTTCATCATAGGCTAACCAGAGTGACTCCAAGCATCAGTTGGCTAACCTCCTTTGCGAACTAAAGGGACACAACAAGCTTCAGCAGTCTCTCTGTGACTGCCCAGCTGACCTGCTCCAACTGGGCCTGCCTGGACCTGCCTGAACCCAGCTGGCCCCTACCTGAATGAATCCTTGAACCCCAAGAGGTTTCTCTCCAGGTCCTGGACCCTTGGCTGGTCTCTCGGAGTACTCCTCCTAAAGAAAAGGTGAAAATCCCATTCGGGCCAAGGTTATGCCGCCCACAACAACTGCCAACGTGAAGTTCATGTGTCACCTGCTCTTTATACCAACAACGACGACTGGCAATGTGAGAGCCCCACTTTGTGCTACAGCAAAAACAGCCAGTGGTGAACGTGAAGCTACAGCAATGACCATCCATGATGCCTGACCATCTCTTCGCGCTACAGTGATAACAGCCCATGATGCCCAGCCTGTTCTTCGTGCTACAGCGAGGACCATCAATGATGCTCTACCTGTTCCTCGCAGCCCCTCCAACCTATCCGGAACTCTTCGCGCCTGATTTGAAAGGTAACTTTTCAGTGGGAATAACCTGGCATGGGAATGGAAGAACTTTCCAAAACCAGATTTGTGGTTAGCCTATAATATTCCCCCACTTCAAAGGATGGCACCAGGTATAACTATTGGACCTCCTGAGCCACTCTTCAGTACACTCCTAGACCTGCAGACATTACAGAAGAAGGACTGCCTTATTCCCCAGTGGACTGTCCTGCTTCTTGAGGCATGTCTTGTTCCTCAGAGGGCTGCCATGCTGTTGCTAAAGGACTGAGCTGTTGCTTGAAGCTTGCCTTGTTCCTCATAGTACTACCCTGCTACTTCAGGACTGCACTGTTTTCCAGAGGACCTCCTGCTGCTTGAGGCCTGCCCTGCTTTCTGCAAAGTATTGCAGTGAAGGAAGCCTGGACCTGCTCTCTTCATCCCAGGCTACATGAGTGACTCTAAGGGCCAGTTGGCTGACCTCCTGTTCTGAGTCACAGGGAAACAAAAAGCTCAAGAGGCCTCCCTGAAAATGCCCAGCTGACCTGCTGCAAGTGGCCGTGCCTTGACCTACAATTGGACCTGCAGTTGGACCAGCCTGGACCTGCAACTAGACATCTCTGAGCACTGCTGCCCTCTGCTGGAGTGAGTTCCTGATGCCCAAAAGGTGCTTCCCAGGTCTTGGACCCTTTGCTGGCAACAGTTGAAATTCTCCTGTGAAATCCTAAAGCTTTGAACTCTTTGCACCAGACTTTGAGAAGGTTACTTTTTCAGTGGGACTAACCTGGTTCCTGCATCCGACCCATGCTGCATCGCAGACAGTCTGAACCTGTGACTTTTCCCCAGTTTAGCGTGACCAGATGACTTTGAGTGTCACTTTATGCTTTTAGGTTTTATACTTAACTGAAACTTTGAAATTGCATATGTCTAGTTCTACTGATTGGAATTTGTTTGTTGCTCTGTTCTCATCTTAATTATCACAATTTTCTCTACCTTTCTAAATTGGTTTGGGATTTTTCTTGTGCTGTGTTTTCACTTTAATACTGTTTGTGTGCAGCATAAATACTTAACTCAGTACCTATAAGTTAAGCCTGACTGCTTTTGTGCCAAGCTACCAGAGGGTTAAGCACAGGTTAATGTAGTGACTTTTGTGGTTGCCCCGAAAATGATTGTGGTTGTTGCTTGATTAGGGTTTTCACCCCCTAAACTCCCCCTTCAACTAATAACCCAATTTCTTATACCAGGCAAAAAGATGCTGGACCTGGTGTGGCAGGACTCATCTTCGCACACCACCGTGCCGGACAGTTCACTCCAATTCCAGAAGAAAATCCTCTGCTGCTGCAAGCTATAATCTCAGTGTCCTCACAATCACTGAAGAGGTATAGAAGATGGTTGTCCCCACTCAGGATGACATCTCAAAGACCACTTCTCTACCGGCCAGCAGTGACAGGATGCTCAACTAGACTTACACAGGAGCAAAATGACAATAATTCCCAATGCCCCTCACGGAACCCCTCTGTCATCTGTCATCACAGAAAGACAGGAGTGCTCCAAGGGGGCAAAGGGGATGGGGACAAAGAAGAGACTTCCTGATCCTATCTGGTTTCCTTCCTCCTCGTGGTTGCACCTATCTTCTGGCTCACACCACCTAGTTATTGAACTTTGTTTAATGTTTCTTCTTAATTTTTGAGAAAACTGTAACAGAAACACAATATACATACATTCAAGTAACTCAAGCTCCTAAACTATATATCTAACTTTGTGTATGTGCATTACTACATACCCGGAGTGGATTAGGAAAGTGCCTCTCTTCTATTTGTTTATATTGCCACAATATATTATGTACAAATATTGTAGAACTAATCTTCTTTTTCTTTGTACTTCTGAAATTGAGGAGAATAGAGTTCCAAAGGAATGTTTCCTTGATTTTACTGAACCAACAGGTAAGCCAGAATTTTCAGTTTTATGCAACCTGCAGCTTTAAACATTCGAATATGCAGAGTACGACAATTATTACACTGGATTTTCTGGAAACATAACTGTTGAAGAGATACACTTAGATCGGTACTTGAAGGCTGTAGACTTTTTTACAGACCGCTAGGCGCCCGGGTTGCGTCGACATCCACTGCTCTCTTTTCTCTCTGTGAAGAGCTTGAGGATGTGCTGGAACACTGCTCTAAAGATGGGTAGCTGCCAAGAAGAGACATAAATCTTCTGTTTCCAAAACTGCTGAGTTAAGCCTGAATAATTAGACACTAACAAAATACAGGTCAGGATGAAACCAAACTCTGCCCACTGCAAACGGAGATGACTCGCTAAAGAAACACTTGTCTGTCTAGCTGGAACCTCCCAGAAACACTACAATATCATGAATTAACTATAAGGACGCCCTCCAAAATGCCACATCTACCCCAAAGCTAAATAACATGATGGACAAACTAGAATTCCCTTCCTCTCAGGGTAAATACCTCAGTGAAGTGCGCAGAGTGGAATCTCAACTCACTGAACATTCTACTCTGGGCTTCGGTGAGAAACCTTGACAGCATTAGAATGGGTTTTTACCATGTGCATTTTGGCAGCATCTTAGAGTTCCATCGCCTCCACTTCATCCTCTAGTGATTCAATTGAAGTCTTTCACGAGTGCATGTATTTCCTTGAAAAAGGTTTGCATTACTAGTTTTAACCCTGATTTTTGGTGCTTTGGGAACAGTTCTGAGAGTACCCCTTCGCAAAGGGGGTCCTACCGGTTGAGGTTTGTTTGGGAATTTTGGATGAAAGGCCTTAACTAACTGGGAAGCATGCACATCTGAGTGCAGCTCCTAAGACCTCTCTTTTTGGCCATAGCCCTCCCAGTCAAATAAGTAATATACTTGACCTCTTACTTCTTTTGAATCCAGAATTTGTTTCACTTCAAATTCTAGTCTACCTTACATTTGTATGGGTTTTGGTGATAGAGTCCATCTTAAATTCGAAGAGGCCATTTTTAGCAGTGAAACATGGAATACTGGGTGAATCTTAACATGTGATAGCAAGCTTAAACGGGATGTCCCTGGATTTATAACCTTCTGGACAGGATATTGCCCTACAAAACGAGGTTGAAGTTTCCTGTTGCCCTTGAGTCTGAGATTCTGTGCATTAAGCCATACCTTATCTCCAAACTTAAGTTCTAACCCTCTTCATTATTTTCAGTCAGCATAATACTTGTATTTCTCTTTCGCCTGTGCTGGATTTTCCTTTGCTGATTTGTGGGCTAGTGTTAGATGTTGACTATATCTTTAGCGGCTGGAACTGTCAGTTCTTGAAGCTCAACTAATGAGTTTGGGTGCTTACCATAGTTCAAATAAAATGGAGAATAACCAGCAGACACATTTTTGGCACTGTTATGTGTGAACTCAGCCTCCCAGAGAAACTCAGGACAGTCCCCTTCCTGATCTAATAGGAATACCCTCAAATATTGCTCTAACTCTTGATTTGTTTTCTCAGCCTGCTCATCTGTTTCTGGGTGGAAACTGGTAGAAAAGTTTTGCTCTATTCTCAGACCCTTGGTGAAGGCCTTTTAGAAATGTGACAGGAACTGTGGGCCTTGGTCTGAAATAACTACCCTTGGGATACCATGTAACCTCATATGTGCTGACTAAAATGTTGTGATAATTCCTTCACTGTGGGTACTCCTTTTAAAGGAATGAAGAGGGCCATTTTAGTAAAGGCATCAACACATACTAGAATTGTATCAAACCCCTGATTAGAGGGTAAGTCTATAATGAGATCTATAGTTAGAGTATGCCATGGATGAGGAGGGGTGGGTAATGGTCATAAAAAACCTTTGGAAGCCTGACTCTCTGATTTTCCCCAGTACTCCTGGAAATTCTTGGTTATTCGTGGCCACCAAAATTTACGTTTTCTGAGGTCTTTTTTTTTTAGATTCCCTTACGGCCAGCTAATGGACTATCGTGACATTCATATAATGCTATTTCTTGGAGTACTTTAGCCAGTAAGTATAAAGCTCTATCTTGATATGGTAAGTGGTGTTTGATTTCTCTTTTTGAATCTCCAGTTGACCATTCTTCCATTTCCTTTAGGTTCATCACCTTGCTGACATGTTCTTTGATGGTTTCCTTTTGAATGGCCCCTATAATCTTCTCCGTTGGTATGATTCTTTGAGGTTCTGGAATGTGTTTAGATGTCTCTGTATCAATTCGCAACAAGGCGTCAGGCTTCCCAATTTTAACTCCAGGTCTATAGGTGATTACAAAGTCATAATCTGTGAAGTACAGGGACCAACGAAGCTGCCTAGGTGTTAGCGTTCTGGCAGATTTTAGAAACTTCACATTTTGATGATCTGTGTATACGATAACCATATGTTGAGCTCCCATAAGGTAATGTCTCCATTTTTTAAAGGCATCCTTGATCTCTAGCAATTCTTTTTCAGTGATTGTATAATTTACTTCAGCCAAAGTAAGCTTTCTTGACCGATACGCCATTGGATTCAATTGCCCAGACTTCTTATGTCTCTGAGAAAGAGCTCTGCTGATAGTTGCGTCAGAGGCATCTGTTTCTACATAAAATGGCTCCAATGGGTCTGCATGCAGTAATATGGGGCAGTAGTAAGGTCCTTCTTTAATGATGTAAAGGCCCTCTCAGCATCTTAAGACCATTTAAAAGTAACTTCTTTCTTCAGCAGACAATTCAAAGGAATGCTCTTTCAAGAAAAGTCATGAATAAATCTTTGATACAAATTTGCAAAGCCAATGAAGCTCTGAACTTCTTTTACTGTCCTTGGAGATGTCCAACCTACTACTTTCTTGATCTTTTTTTCATCCATTGTCACTCCTTCCGGGAAGAGCAAAAATCCCAAAAAGCAACTGAGTTAGTGTTGAAGACACATTTCTCCAATTTCACAAACAGGTTATTTTCCCTCAATCTTTGCAGGACTCCTCTTGTTTCTTGTGTTCTTCTTCAGAATCTGAATATGTCAAAATGTTGTCTGTGTAAACTATATTGGGTCTGAACTGGGGTGGCGAAGTGAGCTAAAGAATGATGATGGATTAAACCCAGATCTGTGACTGGGGGTAAGTGTCTGAAAAGTTTCAGCGCTCTGTCCATCATCTCCTTGTGCTTGCTATGTAAACTATGGCACACTTGTCTATGAGCTCATTCAGCATGTCATTGATAAAATGCTGAAAGGCAGCAGCTGCGTTACATAGTCCATATGGCATCACCTGGTATTCATATAAGCCATACTTAGTTCTAAATGCAGTCCTCCATTCATCGACCTCTTTTATTCTTATTACATGATAGGCTCCTCTCAAGTCTAGTTTTATATATATTTTCGCCTCTTTCACTTGATCTAGAAGTGCAGAGATTAGAGGGAGAGAGTATTGATTCATCATGCTGATCTTGTTCATGGCTCTATAATCGATGCATGTTCTTAATTTTTCCTCCTTCTAAAGGAAAAAAAAGATTGGAGAGGAAACAGGAGATTGGGAGGGTCGAATGAAACCATTGGCCAAATATTTTTGTTGACATTCTTTTAGATGTTCATTCTCTTTTTCAGATAATGCGTAGACTCGACTGCAGGGTAGATTCGTACCCAGATCCAATTCTATTTTACAATCATAGTTTTTATGAGGGGGTAACCTCTCAGCTTCAAATTTGTATTGAACACATCAGAGAAGTATTGATATTCTGGAGGAATCTCTTCAGTTTGAATCACACACACCGAAACCCCTCCGTGACACAACAGTAAAGCTGGGACTTTCTCTTGACACGATTCTTCCTTATTGAAACAGTTTTCCTTACAGAAGTCTGAATTCCTCGTTATGGTTCTGGCACTCCAATCGATCATAGGATTGTGATTGGTTAGCCATGGCAATCCTAAAATCAGCTGGAAGTGTGGGGCATCAATGAGATTGAACTGCAAGGTTTCTTTATGCCCTTCACAAGATATTACTTCAACTGGTTCCGTATGACTAACAATGGGGCCGGATGACACATTTTTCCCATCAACTGCTCGAACAGCCTCACTCCTTGTCTTCCTTAAGGCTATCAAGCCTACATTCTGAGCGAATTTTAGGCCACAAAAGTTTCCGGTAGACCCAATATTGACCATTACTGAAATTTCTGCTAAGGTGAATTCTCGAAACTTGTGTGCCATGGTTGAGACCAAATGAGATGATGACTGCAATGTATTTGCCAATCGATGAACCTCTGAGTAGTTTCATTGGTTGCACCCATCAGTCCAACTCCTACTAATGGTGCCGCAAGTTTTCCTTCTTGGATTGTTTGGGCTTCTTCGGGCAGGCTTTAACAAAATCACCATTAGCTCCACAATACAAGCATTGGTTGTTTTTTTTCCTTTTTCTTTCTACTCTTTTGATAGAGGACCTCGTATAACTCCTATCTGCATCGGCTCTACTCCATTCTGGGTATCAGACACTCTTGGACAACCTGCTTTGGCTCTGTCGAACCTCGGTACACTAAAACAAAATTCCCTCTTTTTTCTCCTCTCCTTTCATGTAGCCGAAAGTCTATTTCTAACACCAAATCTATTAATTCTGATACTTCAGTTGGATGATTACGTATCTGAGCCAATGCATCCTTTAACTCATCCTTCAGGCCCCTATAGAAGACTGCAGCTCACTTACTTTCAGCCACTCGGTTTCAACCACCAGTTAATTGAATTGTGTGAGGTAGAAAATTAGTTCTCTAGTTCCCTGCCTCAATTTTAGTAGTACATTGTCAGTGGCTTGCAAAACCCTTCTCCTATCAAATAGCCAAAGAAACTCTCTTTTGAATTCCTCAAAATTATACAAAATTGGGTCATCTCTAGAAACTAGTGGCATAGACCAGGATGCTGCATCACCACTAAGGTATGTCAGAATAAAGGCAACTCAAGATTGTGCATCAGGACAATCAAAGGTCGCCACATAAAGTGCAAGGAACACTGGATTAAGAAGACTTGTGCCTTCTGTGGGTCTCCACTAAAGCATTCAGGGGGTCCCAACGGAATGACAGGGGATAAAGAATGTACTACTTGTGCGGTGATTTTAGAGGTTTGACTGGTTGCAGAACACGCTCCTCCATCCTCAGGTAGGGGAAGTCTAGAACTCCCTCCAGAAAAAAATCCACCAATTTTGTTTACTAAATCTGACGTTTCTCTTCTAGAGGTTACTAATTCTTGTTTTAAGCTTT
Organism: Calotriton arnoldi; assembly: GCA_963921515.1. Lineage (NCBI taxonomy): Eukaryota > Metazoa > Chordata > Amphibia > Caudata > Salamandridae > Calotriton > Calotriton arnoldi. Next base: position 691,339 of record CAWUFW010008333.1, on the reverse strand, counting down.
TATTCTCTTCCCACACAGCCACTAATTCTTTTTGGATAGCCTCTAAGATAGTTCCTAAATTCTTTAAATCTAAACCCTTTGCCAATCTGCTCGAGTGAAAAACAACCGTGGGCACTTCACTCGGTCAGGATCCTCAACTAGACTTACACAAGCGCAGAATGACAATAATTATCAATGCCCTTCATGGAATTCCTCAGTCATCTATCATCACAAAATGACAGGAGTGCTCCAAGTGGGGAAAGGGTATGGGGACAAAAGTGAGACTGCCTGATCCTCTCTGGTTTCCTTCCTCCTCATGGTTGCGCCTATCTTCTGGCTCTCGCCACCTAGTTATTTCACTTAGTTTAATGTTTCTTCTTCATTTTTGAGAAAACTGTAAAAGAAACATAATATACATACATTCAAGTAACTCAATATATCAGCTTCTTCTAAGCTATTCATATATATATATATATATATATATAAATATATATATATATGCCAATCGAAAGAACCCGAAGTGAGAAGGCACCACACACAGCGTAATTCAACCTTTTATTCCTGATAGACAGCAGCATGCTCAGCGAGGCCCTCGCAGCTTCGTCTTGTGTGCCGTACGCGTTTCAGGAGCAGTCCCCCTTGTTCACTGGCTAACGTCGAGAAAGAGACAGCTGTGCAGGTTTAAATCGCACTCGCGATTTATGTAGTGAAACCAGCCCCAATGGGCGTGTCCTGGCAAGGTATTCTGGTCGTTGTAGGCAGGTAAGTTCTTGTATCCAAAATGGATGCTGCTGTTCACTTCCCTTAATGCTTTTAGTTCCCTCTGGGTCGCTGTTTGAAGCCCGGCTGGGCTGCTGCTATTTTCATGTCCCACCAGACGGAAAACGCCGTTCCATTTGCGCTCTTGTAATTCACAGGCGAATGGACCTGCTGGAGTATGCAGTGTGGTAGCCTTCGTGGCCAGGGCAGACCACATATATGCCAATCGAAAGAACCCGAAGTGAGAAGGCACCACACACAGCGCAATTCAACCTTTTATTCCTGATAGACAGAAGCATGCTCAGCGAGGACCTCGCAGCTTCGTCTTGTGTGCCATACGCATTTCAGGAGCAGTCCCCCTTGTTCACTGGCTAACGTCGAGAAAGAGACAGCTGTGCAGGTATAAATCGCACTCGCGATTTATGTAGTGAAACCAGCCCCAATGGGCGTGTCCTGGCAAGGTATTCTGGTCGTTGTAGGCAGGTAAGTTCTTGTATCCAAAATGGATGCTACTGTTCACTTCCCTTAATGCTTTTAGTTCCCTCTGGGTCGCTGTTTGAAGCCCGGCTGGGCTGCTGCTATTTTCATGTCCCACCAGACGGAAAACGCCGTTCCATTTGCGCTCTTGTAATTCACAGGCGAATGGACCTGCTGGAGTATGCAGTGGGGTAGCCTTCATGGCCAGGGCAGACCACATATATGCCAATCGAAAGAACCCGAAGTGAGAAGGCACCACACACAGCGTAATTCAACCTTTTATTCCTGATAGACAGCAGCATGCTCAGCGAGGCCCTCGCAGCTTCGTCTTGTGTGCCATACGCGTTTCAGGAGCAGTCCCCCTTGTTCACTGGCTAACGTCGAGAAAGAGACAGCTGTGCAGGTTTAAATCGCACTCGCGATTTATGTAGTGAAACGAGCCCCAATGGGCGTGTCCTGGCAAGATATTCTGGTTGTTGTAGACAGGTAAGTTCTTGTATCCAAAATGGATGCTGCTGTTCACTTTCCTTAATGCTTTTAGTTCCCTCTGGGTCGCTGTTTGAAGCCCGGCTGGGCTGCTGCTATTTTCATGTCCCACCAGACGGAAAACGCTGTTCCATTTGCGCTCTTGTAATTCACAGGCGAATGGACCTGATGGAGTATGCAGTGGGGTAGCCTTCGTGGCCAAGTGAGAAATATATATATATATATATATATATATATATATATATATATATATATATGTACGTGTTAGACCTGGCATCCTTGGCGTGGGTCTCCCTTCAATTTTTTGATGATGCCTCCAATGTTATTGATCTGTTTTTGCTGGTTTAGATGCTTTGAGCACTGTGCCACTGCTATTCAGTGCCACAGTGCAAGTGCTCCCTATGATAAATTGTGTTATGTATTAGTGACTCCATGATTGGATGATTGGTTTACTTGTCAGTCCCTAGTACAGTGCACTGAGTGTGCCCAGGGCTTGTAAATCCAATGCTGCTGGTGGGCTTGCAGCACTAGTTGTGCCACCCACAGAAGCAGCTTGTAAAATGTGTCTCAGGCCTGCCATTGCAGAGCCTGTGTGCAGCCTAGGGCTGCCATGTCGACTTGGTGAGTACACCCACTTACCAGTCCCTAAACCTTCCCTTTACTGCATGTTGGTCACCCCTAAAGTAGGCCCTAGGGCAGGGTGCATTGTAAGTATAAGTTAGGACATGCCCTGGTGTGTGTGGCATGTCCTAATAGTGAATTACAACCATTTTCGTTTTTCACTATTGCAAGGCTACCTGCTCCCCATAGGCCAGAATGGGCAGTTTGATTATTACACCTTATAATCCTAACTGACCCATGGAACATGGTAGAAAAACGAATTTAGTATGCCTGAACTCAGGATGATAAAATACATCTTTTATACATTCTGTGTTTGAAAATAGCACTTTTAGAAAGTAGGTATTTTCTTGCCTAACCTTCCAAGCCTGCCTCTGCTAGGTTGTGTATTCCTTGTCTGGGTTTGTGAGTGACAGGGGCTGGGGGACTCCAGGAGACAGGGTGAGTCAGCACAGGGCTGAATAGAGAGATCTGCATCCAGAGTGGAGGGAGGAGTTGCACCTGGGTCTGAATAGGGCTGTGCCTGCCTTCCACAATGCTGGCTCCACCTCCTGCCGGGCGGCTGAGCACTCTGCCCCACATTCTGAAAGGAAAGAAGGAGTCCTGTAAACAAAGTGCTCCAGGACTGACCAGAACTGGTTTTGGACTAGGCAAAGGCCTCTCTGCCTTCAGAGAACAAAGAGAAAAGGTGTATAAAAAGGGGACCCAGACCCCTAGGAAATTAGATCACTTTTGGGAAACAAGAAGAAACGTTTGCTGAGGAGTGGAACCAAGAAGAAACTGAGGAGAAGACTATCCCTAAGCTAGAGGGATCTGCCTGCAGTGGTTGCCTGACTGCCAAAGAAAGGAGAAGGGAACTGTGTGTGTACTTTCATCAACTTGTGAAGGATCTCCAAGGGCTTGATTTTAGAGCTTGCCTCCTGCTGAAGTCTCAGGGACAACAGACTTCACCCACCAGCTCCCCCTGTATTCCCTTACTGGGAATTTGGACTTTCTGACACACTTGCGTGTCTCTGGGAGCTGGAAGCGCGACTCAACACGAAGAAGCGTGACGCCGCAGCCGCTGAGTCTCGCATCGCCGGAGAAGAGTGTCGACGTTGCATCAGATGCCGGCGCATCCCCGAAGAAGCGCGCCATATCCTTCGAAGCGCCTCACAGCACCGGAGAAGAGTGTCGCCGTCGCATCAGACGCCGTTGCATCCCCGGGGCAGAGCATCGACCTCGCATCAGACGCCGACGTATCGCAAACCGAGGCGCGCCCCGCATCCCAGGAGAAGATCGTCGACCTCGCATCAGACGCCGTCGCATCGCCAGGGAAGCGTGTCGCAGGGCCTGTCGCGGCTCCAAAGACTCATCGAAATCGCCATACGGCCGTCGGGCGTGCACGCATCACCTCTTCGTTGTCGCAACCTCAAGAAGACGCCACTTTGTTTCTTTTGCACCAGATCTTCAACGCATCACCGTCCTTGCGTGTAAGGGACTACCGCATCACCTTCCCTGCAACACTTTTCGTTGCCCTGCGTTACGCATCTCAGGTACATTGAACTCAAAGTGTCTCATTTCAATTTTAAGAGACTCAAGCTAATTCTACCATCTTTAAAGTACAGTATTGTGGATTATTTTTGTCGTTTATGGTCTTGTGGTAAATCTATATAAAAGATACTTATTTTTATAATACAATCTGTGTGGTGTCCATTTGTAGTGTTGTCACTGGATTACTGTATGTGTTCACAAATGCTTTACACACTGCCTCTGAACTAAGCCTGTCTGCTCCTGCCAAGCTACCAAGAGGGTGAGCAAGGGTTATTTCAGGAGTGTACCCCCTTACCGTGACTAGAAGCAAGGCTCCCTATTTGGACAAAGGTACCTATCTCTGCCAACTAGAGACCCCCAATTCTAACATTGGTGGTCAGCGGTGGGGATTCTGGACTTGCATTTGTAACTCATGTACAGTGATTGGTGCACACTACCTAGTGAGTGCAGACCAAAACGCAACCACATTCTTTTGGTAGATATTCTTTTCTGGGACATTCTATTTTTGCTACAAACTGCCAAGTTTAATCACCATGGATACAGCAGCATCCATAGTATCTGTTGATAATGATTGGGAAGAGGAGAAACTGGAATGCTACACCGTTACCCAGCTCAAGCACTTCTGCAGGAAATTCAAAGTTTCTATGACCGGAATCTCCAAGAAGGATGATTTCCAAAAGGCGCTGAGGGCCTGGGTTGAAGCCAGGAAGACCCCTGAGAATGAGGAGGGGGCTGAGAATGCAGATGAGCAGCTGGATGGGCCAGTGGGTCCAGGGGAGAGGAGAGCATCTTCCCCTGTGGGTAGCAGTGTTTCTGCCAGAGGTCTGTCCCCAGAGGAGCTGGAGGACAGAGACAAGAATAGGATGCATGAGTTGGAGCTGGCCAAAATGAGTGGGCAATTAGAAATTAGGAAATTAGCCCTGGAAGAAAAGAGAATGCAGCTTGAGCATGAGAAAAGTTTGAGGGAGTTGGATTTGAAAGCTAGGAGCTTAGAGATTACTCCCTCTGGTGGCAGCGCACCGTCAATGCCTGTTGAGGCTAGGGTGTATATTCCTAAGGATGTGGTCAAGGAGTTTTTTATGAATGATGATATTGGGCAATGGTTCAAGGCCTATGAGGTAGCCATGACTTCCCACCGGGTCCCTGAGAAGGATTGGGGAGCGGGGTTGTGGGGTCGGTTCCTTAGTGAGGGGCGGGATACTTTGTTGGACTTGCCCTCTGAAGTTTATAATTCCTACAGCCACATGAAGAATGCATTGATGACCAGGTATGGGTTGACTCCTGAACTCTATAGGCAGAGGTTCAGGAACTGTAAGAAGATTGAAGGCAGTACCTGGGTTGAGTATGTGACTTTTTTTGCAGAGCCTTGGATGGTTGGGTAAAGGGTAGCAAAGCAAATGATTTTCAGGCGCTCTTTGATTTGATTGCATGGGAGCACTTGTCCAGTAATTGTTTTCCTGAGCTACGCCAGCACCTGATTGACAGTAGGCTGACTAACCCTAGGCAGCTTGCTGAGGAGGCGGACCGCTGGGTGAGCACCCGGGTCCACAAGGGTCACGTGGGAGACACCGCCAAGGGTGGGCAGGGTCCCCAGCAGAGGAGTGGGGGGGACAAGGGTAAACAGAGGGAGTTCCAGAGAGGGCCGCAAAGTAAACTCCAAGGGAACCAAGGGAAAGGTTCCCAGCCTCCCCCTGAGAATAAGCACGGGGCCCCGACAGGTCCACCTGTTCATAGGGGACCCCTGGTGTGCTACAAGTGTGGCACCCTAGGCCACAGGGCCAATGATCCCCATTGCTCTTTGTTTGGAAAGCCAGCACCCCCTGGTGCAGTCCCCCCGCAGTTGGCTAGTGTAGCCCTGGGGGAGGAGATGGGTGCCCAAGGTGGGCGGGATCCCATAGTATTGTCCCTTGTCTCATTAGGAGACTCGGAGATGGTCCCTAGGACCCAACTGCCTGAGAACACTAAGAAGTACAGGCAGTGGGTGACCATCAATGGCCATAGGGTGGAGGCTCTGAGAGACACAGGAGCCAGTGTGACAGCTGTCAAGTGTCACCTGGTGTCTAAAGAGCAGGTGGTCCCTGATGCATTCTAACCAGTTGTTGCCGCTGACAACACAGGGAGCCACTGCAAGGTGGCTCAGGTTCCCTTTGAGTGGGGGGGGGTCTCTGGTACTCTTCAAGTAGCTGTGAGGCCAGCCATGCCTGTTGACTGTTTGTTAGGGAACGATTTGGAGAGCTCTCCTTGGGCTAAGGTGGAGCGGAGTGCTGATTTGGAGATGTTGGGCTTGCCTGATTGGGCGTGTCTGACCACCCGGTCCATGGCAGCCAGAGGTGTTCAAGAGGACCTGGAGCCTGAGAGGGATGCCCAGGTGCCTGCCGGAGAGAGAAGAGGCAGGGGGCGCGGGAAACCGGCCCCCGAAGTTCCCACAGTCCAGGAGGAGGCAGACCCTGAGGGGGATGCCCTGGAGCCTACAGGGAACAGGTAGCTGAACTGTGGGACCTGCCTGAGCTGACCCATTGGCAGCAAGATGGAGGACCCTCCAGGGAGGAGTTCTGCGAGGAGCAGAACAAGTGCCCTTCTCTCGTGGGTCTGAGGCAACAGGCCACAGACCAGGCAGCAGGTGATCAGTCTGGATCACATTGGATCTACTGGGAGAATGGTCTCCTGTATAGCGAGCCTAAGGTTGCTGAGCCTCGGTCAGCCCGTGTGCTGGTGGTACCGCAGCGCTTCAGAGCCTTCCTACTGGGTTTGGCTCATGATGTGCCTTTAGCAGGACATCTGGGGCAGGACAAGACCTTTGAAAGGCTTGTCACCCATTTCTTTTGGCCCCAGATGCGCAGGAGTGCCGCCACTCACTGCAGGACCTGTCAGACTTGCCAGGCAAGTGGAAAGAGTGGGAGGAAGCAGAAGGCTCCTCTCCAGCCATTCCCTGTAGTCAGCACCCCCTTTGAACGGGTGGGTATTGACATTGTGGGGCCACTGGACCCCAAGACAGCCATGGGCAACAGGTTCATCCTGGTCTTGGTGGACCATGCCACCCGGTACCCTGAAGCCATCCCTCTGAGGACAGTGACGGCCCCCGTGGTGGGACGGGCACTGATGGGAATTTTCTCCCGTGTGGGGTTCCCTCAAGAGGTGGTGTCTGACAGAGGTACCAACTTTATATCCAGGTATATGAAGTCCCTGTGGCAGGAGTGCGGTGTAACGTACAAGTTCACCACTCCTTACCCCCCCCAAGGAAATGGGTTGGTTGAGAGATTCAACCGGACCCTGAAGGGCATGATTATGGGTCTGGAAGAACCCATGAGGCGTAAGTGGGACGTCCTCTTGCCATGCCTTCTCTTTGCATACCGTGAGGTGCCACAGAAGTCTCTAGGGTTCAGCCCCTTTGAGCTTCTGTATGGTCACCCAGTGAGAGGACCTCTGAGTTTGGTCAAGGAAGGCTGGGAGCAATCTCCCAGGAAACCTCCCCAGGATGTATATAGCTACATGCTGGCCTTCAGGAACCAAACTAGGCGTTTCAGGCAACTTGCTGAGGCAAATCTGGAAGCCAGCCAGGAGGAAATGAAGCGGTGGTACGACCAGAATGCCACTCTGGTTGAGCTTCAACCTGGTCAGAAAGTGTGGGTCATGGCCCCAGTGGAGCCCTGTGTGCTCCAGGATAAGTGGACCGGACCCTTTGAGGTGATGGAGCGCAAGAGTCCTGTTACCTACTTGGTGGACATGCGGTCTCCCAGGAACCCCTTGCGGGTCCTGCACGTCAACCGCCTGAAGCCCCACTTGGAGAGGTCCCAAGTGGGCATGCTCTTAGCTACAGATGCTGGGATGGAGGAGGAGACCGAGCCTCTTCCTGACCTCCTGTCAGCCCAAGAGGAGGGTGTGAACCTCTCTACCCCCCTGACATCTGAGCAGCAAGGTGACTGTCGCCAACTGTTGGGGCAGTTTTCTGACCTGTTCTCCCTGGTTCCTAGTGTCACTGACTGGTGCGTCCATGATGTGGACACTGGGGACAGTCTTCCTGTCAAGCACAAGGCTTACAGGGTGACTGACAGGGTGAGAGCTTGCATCATGGAGGAGGTCTCCAAGATGTTTGCATTGGGGGTAATTGAGTCCTCTCACAGCCCTTGGGCCAGCCCAGTGGTCTTGGTCCCAAAGGCTGCCGCACCTGGTGCCACACCCGAACTCCAGTTCTGTGTGGACTACCGAGGACTCTCTTCCGTCACCAGGACTGATGCACACCCCATCCCCAGAGCTGGTGAGCTCATAGATCGGTTAGGGGCTGCCCGGTACCTCAGTACGTTTGACTTAACGTCTGGGTACTGGCAGATCGCCTTGACTGATGGGGCAAAAGAGAGGTCAGCATTCTCCACACCAGATGGGGACTACCAATTCCGGGTGATGCCCTTTGGGATGAAGAATGTCCCTGCCACCTTTCAGAGGTTGGTCAACCAGGTGTTGGTTGGACTGGAAGAGTTCAGTGCCGCCTACCTGGATGACATCGCAGTGTTCAGCGCCAGTTGGGAAGAACATCTGCGCCACCTCTGGGAAGTGTTGATGACTCTGTGGAGGGCAGGCCTCACGATCAAGGCGAGTAAGTGCCAGATCGGGCAGGGTTCCGTGGTGTACTTGGGACACCAGGTTGGGAGCGGCCATGTGGCGCACCTACAGCCCAAGATAGATACCTTTCTGGCTTGGGAGCCCCCCAAGACCCAGACAGCAGTGACAGCCTTCCTAGGACTCACCGGGTATTACAGGAGATTTGTCAAGGGGTATGGCAGCATTGTTGCACCCTTGACAGAGCTGACTTCCAGGAAGCAGTCCAAGAGAGTGATTTGGACTGACACCTGTCAACAAGCTTTTGACACCTTGAAGACAGCCATGTGCACGGCGCCCGTGCTCCTGGCCCCCAACTTCTCCAAAGAGTTTATTGTTCAGACAGACGCTTCAGAGGATGGTGTGGGGGCTGTTTTGTCACAGATGAATGAGGAGGGCCTAGACCAACCTGTAGCCTTACTTAGCAGGAGGTTACTTCCACGGGAACAGAGGTGGAGTGCTATTGAGCGTTTGGCATTTGCTGTGGTCTGGGCGCTGAATAAGCTGAGACCATACCTGTTTGGGACTCACTTCCGGGTTCAGACAGACCACAGGAAAACAAATGACTTAGCAGACTTAATCCTGGGGGAAACACTCAGATTTTCCCAATGGGGAATAAAGCTCGAAGTAGGAAAAAGACCAGCCTATCCCAGCCCGCTCCTAGAAGAAAGAAAAAAAGAACGCTCTCAAACAGTTAAATCAATACTGAAAGGAGCACGTAGTTACTCCCCAGGACCCGATAGCAACCCATCACACCTAAATCATTTAACAACTCAGCAACTTGACTTAAACAGGACAACCATACGGCGGACAATAACCATAGAAGACACAAAGTGACAAAGAGCACCAGGCCAAACCCTCATGATAGCTGATACACCCAAAATTAAAATATGCATTTGGAATATCAACAGTCTCTCTGACAAACTGGAGGACCCAGAAACATCAAACTATTTAAAATCATTTGATCTGATCTTACTCCAGGAAACCTGGGAAGAGAACGAATTATCCCTACAAGGATACACAACTCAAACTCACCCAGCAATCAGAGGCTCTTCCTATGGTCACAGCTCAGGTGGCCTGGCGTCACTTGCCTCAATACCAACCATTGGAACAATGGAAGAAATCAATGCAAAAATCACTCCCCCTAGTGGGATACAGGCACTAGTAATAACAATCAGAAATAATCAGGCTACTCAACCACTATACATCATAAACACATACATACACCCGAAGCACAGACAAACAGGGGCAAGAGAACTCGTTAGTGAACTGGTAAGACTCATGGAGGAAAGGGAAATGGAGAACATACTCCTGGCAGGTGATTTTAATCTTCACCTCTTTGGAGAGAAATCAGATGATGAAATGTCACTGGAAATGGACATCGCGTGGGGAATACCGACCCAATCCACAGCCTCTCCAAATAAGCAAAAAGATGCTCAAACCAACTATTGAAAGATCTCGAGCAGCTAAACTTGAGAGTACTAAACGGACGATTCGTAGAGGACACACCGCCAGCACCAACATATTTCTCCTCAACCACCTCTTCTCATCTCGATTTCAGCCTTGCAACACTACCACTGTTTGAAACAATAAGCTCGTTCAAGGTAGGAGAGAGTGGCCAAAGTGACCATTTGCCACTAGAAGTGAAACTAGGCGTGTCCAGCATGAACGAAGCGGAAGTAAGGATAAATATTGGAACAGAGTACACCACTAACTACAGACGAATAAGGTGCAAGTCCGACAAGGCTGTAGAACTAACAATCAGCGCAAAAACAATCTTGCACCAGATAACTAGCTCGACAAAAAACCCAATAGAGGTCTGGGAAGAATTCGTAAGGGAACTCGGAGCTACACACGCCACAGAGCAAAAAACCCAAAAAAGGAACATGCCGTGTAACACACTCAGCAAGGTAATAACATCAGAGATAAAAAGCCTAAAACTGAAAATAAACCAGATCCTTAGGCAGCTCCGTAAACAATCAAATAATGAAGCTCCGCAAAAGGAGCTGCGAATCCTAAAGGCACAGCTAAAGAAGAAGACCTGGGAAAGGAAAAGGCAACTGAACGACGAACTCTGGGCAAAAATTCTGTACGACTCGAAACAGAAGAACAGCGCTAGATTTTGGAAATCAATCCACAGCCTCCAACGGCCAGGTCACAAAGGCATCAACTCTAACATATCTGAATCTGAATGGGCACACCACTTATCAAACCACTTTAATGTTAAAAACTCAGTGGGGTATCCGCCCAGAGGCGGAACCCGGACAATTGGACCGCATCGAAGCACCAACAAAACTGGAAAACACAAACATGAAGTAAACGACGAAGACACAATAAAATTACCCCTGCGTAATATCGTAAATCTGGACGAGGCAGTAACAACAAGCCTCATACCAATTGCAAATAGAGAGGAAAAAACACACGCAGCAATAGCAGCTAGGATCAGCTCACAAATTTCAAAAGGCAAACCCGAGGGTGCCCCCGGCCCCAACGGAATCCCGCCAATAATGTACAAGCAAGACGCCGACTTTTGGAGCGAAATATTGGCGCCAGTCTTTCAGGAAATTAGGGAAACAGCAACAAGTCCAACATCCTGGAGAGGCTCTATAATAAGTCCGATTTACAAACAGGGTGAAAGGAGCAATCCAAGCAGCTATCGACTTATTGCCCTAATCGACACAGAGGCAAAGTACTACGCGGGCCTCATCCTGGAGGAACTAACATCCTGGGCAACCCTAAAGCACTTCATCCCAGTTAACCAAACCGGATTCCGTAGAGGCCAGGGCACAATGACCAACATCATGGCGCTAACTCTTCTGATAGATGCGGCAAAAACTACCAAGAGCTCGCTATTTCTATGCTTCATAGATTATAGCGCCGCGTTTGACCATGTAAACCGGAGTAAACTTTGGCAGAAGCTGAAAAAATGGGGGATTCCCGGGCCACTTCTACAGCAGCTGATATTATTACACACCAACACTTGGGTCAAGATCAAATTGGGCTCCGGAAAGCACCTCTCAAGGCAAATTAAAACCACCAAAGGTTTGAAGCAAGGTTGCGTCCTAGCCCCCATGCTGTTTAACCTCTTTCTCGCAGATCTCCCCGGAGAATTGGAGAAAACCAAATCACATGCTCCGCGGCTGGGCGACATCTCACTTTCAAATCTCTTATACGCAGATGACCTGGTCCTAATTAGTCGGTCCCCTATCGGACTTCAACACCTTCTGGACACCACCAACACATTTTCCATAAACAATGCACTAAAGATCAATTTAAATAAATCAAAAGTCATGTCAATGAACTATAACAAAACAAAGAAACTCGCATGGTTTCTGGACGGACAGAGGTTAGACCAGGTAGCCACTTACAAATATTTAGGCGTACTTTTAGACAGTAGAGGTTCGTTTAAACACCAACTAGAGGCTATCCGTCGGAAGGGCACAACATTCTATCTTTCAATAAAGCCCTTGAAGAAAGCTCTCCCTGACCGGTCACTGGACCCTCTTCTGCAGGTGATTAGAGCACGCTTACAGCTTATGCTCACATACGGCAGCGAACCCATGCAAGGAAAAGACGCCACGACACTAGACAAAGCCATCAGTCGAGCATACAGGGCAATTTTCCATCTACCTACTTACGTCTCGCCTGCTCAAATCCGCCTCGAATTCGGTCTACAGAGACAAACGGTGGAGAGAAGAGGCGCTTTCATAAAAAGCTGGCGAAAAATCAGAGACGCCGATCAAGGATCTTTAAACGCCCAACTCTGGTCTGAACTCTCTACTCGAGAGAATTCACCCGCAAGGAAGTACCTAAAAGAATCACTGGAGACCTTGGGACTAACAAATCTCTGGGAGTCAGCCACAGACATCAAAAGTTTCAAAACAGTGGTAACAAAAGTAACCAAAATGATATCATCTATAGAGGACAAAGAAACCCTTGCCAAGAGGGCTCACGGATGGACAGTACTGAAAGACTACAACGCTCTGAAGCCGCAAGAATACCTAAAAACGGGCCTAACACAGACGACAAAAAACAAATTTTTAAACCTGCGCCTCGGCATCATACCAATACTACCCCACCTGGCACCTTGGAAAAGGGAAGGCGCAGAAAATTGTTGTCGACTCTGCAGAGCAGGAAAAGAGGACCTAATACACATAATCTGTATTTGCCCAAACCTCATGGACATAAGGCGCTCCTTACTTCGAGTTTTATGGAACCAAAAGGGCATAACTAGTTGCAGGCAGGCTGTGATGCTGTGTTTTAATCCCGAAGAGACTCAGTTAAATTGCAGATTAACAAAATTCTTTGATATAGCAGCTAGAAGACTCACGAGATAGCCACATGGCTCACCAAAAGCACCTGCATTTTAATCGCACAGCCTGCCTAGTCATCTGCCAAGCTACCACTATGCTAGAACATTCGGAGTACATTGACCCTACAATTTTTTCTATTTTTTAACGGTCTTTATCAAAACGTAATCGAGACTATTATGATCTTACAGAGTGTGACCACCTTCTCTTTTTTATACTATAAATGTAAATAAGGTTTTTCTTATAAATGTAAGTTTTTAACATTGTGAGTTTTTATTAACTGTACAATAAACAAATTCAATTCACAGGCCCCTCAGATGGTTGATGCAGATGAGGGGTGAGAATCCAAAGCTGTTGAGGTGGTCCATTTCCCTAAAGGGGATGGACTTCACGGTGGAACACCGCCCTGGTACAGAACACGCCAATGCTGATGGTCTGTCCAGATTTTTCCGCCTTAGTGAAGAGAACTCCCTAGAGGTAGGATAGGTCTCCCCACATCTCAGCTGGAGGGGACACGTGTTAGACCTGGCATACTTGGCGTGGGTCTCCCTTCCATTTTTTGATGATGCCTCCAATGTTATTGATCTGTTTTTGCTGGTTTAGATGCTTTGAGCACTGTGCCACTGCTATTCAGTGCCACAGTGCAAGTGCTCCCTATGATAAATTGTGTTATGTATTAGTGACTCCATGATTGGATGATTGGTTTACTTGTCAGTCCCTAGTACAGTGCACTGAGTGTGCCCAGGGCTTGTAAATCCAATGCTGCTGGTGGGCTTGCAGCACTAGTTGTGCCACCCACAGAAGCAGCTTGTAAAATGTGTCTCAGGCCTGCCATTGCAGAGCCTGTGTGCAGCCTAGGGCTGCCATGTCGACTTGGTGAGTACACCCACTTACCAGTCCCTAAACCTTCCCTTTACTGCATGTTGGTCACCCCTAAAGTAGGCCCTAGGGCAGGGTGCATTGTAAGTATAAGGTAGGACATGCCCTGGTGTGTGTGGCATGTCCTAATAGTGAATTACAACCATTTTCGTTTTTCACTATTGCAAGGCTACCTGCTTCCCATAGGCCAGAATGGGCAGTTTGATTATTACAGGTATTTTCTTGCCTAACCTTCCAAGCCTGCCTCTGCTAGGTTGTGTATTCCTTGTCTGGGTTTGTGAGTGACAGGGGCTGGGGGACTTCAGGAGACAGGGTGAGTCAGCACAGGGCTGAATAGAGAGATCTGCATCCAGAGTGGAGGGAGGAGTTGCACCTGGGTCTGAATAGGGCTGTGCCTGCCTTCCACAATGCTGGCTCCACCTCATGCCGGGCGGCTGAGCACTCTGCCCCACATTCTGAAAGGAAAGAAGGAGACCTGTAAACAAAGTGCTCCAGGACTGACCAGAACTGGTTTTGGACTAGGCAAAGGCCTCTCTGCCTTCAGAGAACAAAGAGAAAGATGGATAAAAAGGGGACCCAGACCCCTAGGAAATTAGATCACTTTTGGGAAACAAGAAGAAACCTTTGCTGAGGAGCGGAACCAAGAAGAAACTGAGGAGAAGACTATCCCTAAGCTAGAGGGATCTGCCTGCAGTGGTTGCCTGACTGCCAAAGAAAGGAGAAGGGAACTGTGTGTGTACTTTCATCAACTTGTGAAGGATCTCCAAGGGCTTGATTTTAGAGCTTGCCTCCTGCTGAAGTCTCAGGGACAACAGACTTCACCCACCAGCTCCCCCTGTATTCCCTTGCTGGGAATTTGGACCTTCTGACACACTTGCGTGTCTCTGGGAGCTGGAAGCGCGACTCAACATGAAGAAGCGTGACGCCGCAGCAGCTGAGTCTCGCATCGCCGGAGAAGAGTGTCGATGTCGCATCAGACGCCGGCGCATCCTCGATGAAGCGCGCCGCATCCTTCGAAGCGCCTCGCAGCACCGGAGAAGTGTGTCGCCGTCGCATCAGATGCCGTTGCATCCCCGGGGCAGAGCATCGACCTCGCATCAGACGCCGACGCATCGCAACACGAGGCGCGCCCTGCATCCCAGGAGAAGATCGTTGACCTCACATCAGACGCCGTCGCATCGCCAGGGAAGCGTGTCGCAGGGCCTGTCGCGGCTCCAAAGACTCATCGAAATCGCCGACGGCCGTCGGGCATGCACGCATCACCTCTTCGTTGTCGCAACCTCAAGAAGACGCCACTTTGTTTCTTTTGCACCAGATCTTCAACGCATCACCGTCCTTGCGTGTAAGGGACTACCGCATCACCTTCCCTGCAACACTTTTCGTTGCCCTGCGTTACGCATCTCAGGTACATTGAACTCAAAGTGTCGCATTTCAATTTTAAGAGACTCAAGCTAATTCTACCATCTTTAAAGTACAGTATTGTGGATTATTTTTGTCGTTTATGGTCTTGTGGTAAATCTATATAAAAGATACTTATTTTTATAATACAACCTGTGTGGTGTCCATTTGTAGTGTTGTCACTGGATTACTGTATTTGTTCACAAATGCTTTACACACTGCCTCTGAACTAAGCCTGTCTGCTTGTGCCAAGCTACCAAGGGGGTGAGCAGGGGTTATTTCAGGAGTGTACCCCCTTACCCTGACTAGAAGCAAGGGTCCCTATTTGGACAAAGGTACCTACCTCTGCCAACTAGAGACCCCCAGTTCTAACAGTAAGTATATATATATATATGCAAAAAAAGAAGCAGAGAACTCTGGGTAGTTCTCAAGTTTAGGTGGAAAGCAGCTCCAGTATAGAGCACTCTCAACACCAGCGACACTCTAAATTTGCTCACCTCAAATATCTGCTTTTCTATCAAAGTCTTTAAGCGTAGGATTAGCACAGTGCCATCCACACCGAGATAGAAAAGGACAAAGTCTTTTACCATTTCCACAGCAAAGTCTTTAAGCATAGGATTAGCACAGTGCTATCCATGCCGAGCTGCTAAAAGGCCAAAGCCTTTTACCACTCCAGGCACAGTATTACAGCTTTGGATTGGTAAAATACCATCCAAGCCAACCTGAAATGAATAAAAGCAACCCCTATATATATTGCTATAACAAATTGATGTCGCACTCCAGTAATACTGCTTCAGATGGTTTTATTCACCACTACCACCATCGCGTTTCACCAAATAGGCGTGTTCACGGTTAGGGAAGTCTGTTTACTCTTTCCAATTTATACTACTTTTCCCATATGCCCATAATGAGGCATTGTGGGATATGTAGTTTTGATAGTTGGTTTACACAAACATTATTTACATATATTTACAAATATTTAAAATGTTTCATTCCATTCATTTACAGTATGTTGATATGAGTTTACATGTTTCACGGATACAGTTACCACATATGTGTATGAATTGGGACACTGGATTTTGTTAGGTTGTATTGTGCATATAAATATATTTGTGCAGTCTTAGTGACTCCCTACAGTGTCTTTAGACCAACATGTTTTTGTAAGTCTCTTCAATTGATTGATATCCATCGGGTGGTCCAATAGAGGAATCAAGTAGTGGTGTCCTGGAGATAGTTCATGTTTCACCTAAGTGGCTTGTAGATTGTCTGTTGGTCACAGTGCTGTGTATGTGTGTTCATGGGTTAGTTCAATAGGAGTGTCCTGTCATGAAGAGCAAGAACCTGTTCTGGATGGTTGTCTCGCCTGAGTGGCCTAGTCATCCTGTATGGTAATTTCATTCCACTTTTGAGGTTTCATTGCTCCACTACTAAATGTAAAAAAAAAAAAAAATGTAAGTCCGTTTTTATATAGTGCAGCTACTCACCCTTACGGGTCTCAAGGCGCTGGGGGCCGGAGTGGAAATTATGTGAGCTATTGCCCAGAGTCACATGGTGCTGAGCTGAGCTGCCGTCGGAGATCGAACCGTGGACCCTGTGCTCCGAAGTCAGCTGCCCTGGCCGCTGCACCACACCTCTCCACCTACTACTCACATGTACGTTATGTCTGCTCTGGTCCACTAGTCTTTTGAGCTTGGGGTTCTCATAGATGTACAAACAAGTCCTCGTCTGTATTCAAGCCCCTTGGTTGTTTCGTTCTGAATTTGATAATGAGTTTCGATTCCAGACGTCTTAATTTCAATGTCCTGTCTGCTCCTCTCTCGTGAGTTGGGACATGTGATATTCCACTGTATTGCATATTTTTCCAGGTGAATTTTTCATGGGTTTCGAAATGTTTGGTCATGGCATAATTGGTATCGCCATTCGTGATTGCACTGATATGCTCCAGTATCCTTTTTCTCAGTGGACAGATGGTACTTCCAATATATTTTTTGCCACAGTCACATGTTATCATATAGACCACATAATTGGTTTCACACGTGATTCTGTGTGTGATCATGAATGGTTTTCTCCTGTGGTCTGTTAGCTGTTTTATGATTTTTCCAATGGTACAGGCTTTACACTTCTCACATTTAGTGAATCCTTTTTGATGATCTGTTAGCCATGCCTTATTTATTGATCTCATGAAGTGATTGCATGTTAGTTTGCTTTGTAAGGATTAAGCCTTTCTGAAGGAGATGTCAACGTTCTCACTCAAGTCATTTCCAATGTCTGGGTCTTTCCTTATTACAGTCCAATACTTATTCATGATCTTTCTTACCTGGTCATGCTCCTTGTTGTAAGTCATTATGAATCTTAATTTTGTGTTTGTTGTTTCATTTCGTTTTTTGCTCTGTTTGTTGGTTAGTGTTTCTTGTTGTGTCAGATTCTCTGTTCTTTTTATTCCTTCTTCAATGTCTTGTTTTCCATAGCCTCTTTGTTTGAATTTCTTGATGGTTTCTTGCGATTTGTCTTTGAATACATTATCATCGGTGCAGTTCCTGCGCATTCTTAAGAGTTCGCCGTATGGTATGCTCTTCTTTAGAGCTCGGGATGAAAGCTAGTACCATGCAGAATATATATATATTTTACCATGAAAGGACTCCAAATGCAGTGCGCTGCCCGCCGGTGCGGGACAACGAGGCGGAATCAAGCCTCGATATTCATATACCAGCAAAAAATAGTTGTCACACTCCAAGGATTCTTCTTTTAGCAAGTATGTATTTCTTGTAGCTCACAACCAACACGTTTCCACCTACTCGGTCTTGATCACGGTCAGTAAGTCCATTTTCTATTTCTCATTTATACTTAATATCCCGCATTGTCGGACATGTAGTTACCCCTAGATGTTAAAAACAATTAATGAACTGGGTTGTCATTATACCTCAAATTGTTTCAAAATATACTAACCACAATGCGGAAGCAATTTACATGTCATAGGGCATTTTGAAAGCTTTCATTCCTACGCATGTTTTGTTACACAATGCTAAACAATTATCCTTGTAGGATATTGCACAATTGCAAACCACTACATGGTCCTGAATAATAATGTATTCATGACATTTGTTATCATGATTAATTTTCTTCTAAGTGCTATATTTTATATACATTATACCAGGATGTATGTAATTCCTTAGTGGATATTTGTAAGGTTCTTATACTTCCCTTGTAAGTATTAGCTCAGTGCTCTGGTTATATTGCCTAGTATATGAATTCTCAATATTCACAACATTTGCAGTTGCTTTTGCAGTTTTTTCGTTGTTACATTTCTGGCTTTTCTGACTATAAATGTACATAGAGTTCTTCATCCTCATTCAATCCATGGGGATGTTTGGTTTGAAACCTGATAATTAGTCTGGAATCTAATCGCCACAGTTTTAATGTTCTATCTCCACCTCTCTCGTTTGCTGGAACTGCGGCTATTCCCCAATAGGAAATTTGCTGCCAGTGGTAGTCCTGATGCATTCTCATATGCTTTGTCATAGCGTAGTTCATATCTTTGTTTTGTAATGCCCGGATATGTGTGTGTGTGTGTGTGTGTGTGTGTGTGTCTGTGCATTACTACATTCCCAGAGTAGATTAGGAAAGTGCCTCTCTTCCATTTTTATATATATTGCCGCAATATATTATGTGCAATTATTGTGAAACAAATCTTCTTTTTCTTTGTTTTTCTGAAATTGAGGAGAATAGAGTTCCAAAGGAATATTTCCTTGATTTTACAGACCCAACAGGTAAGTTGGAATATCAGTTTTCTGTTTTATGCAACCAGCAACCTTAAACATTCGAATATGCAGAGTTTGACAATTATTACACTGGATTTTCTGTAAGCATCACTGTTAAAGAGATACACTTAGCTTGGTACATGAAGGCTGCAGACTCTTTTGCAGACTGCTAGGCGTGCAGGTTGTGTCCACATCTACCACTCTCTTTTCTTTGAGGATGAGCTGGAACACTGCTCTGAAGACGGGCAGCTGCTGAGAAGAGACACTAATCTTCTGTCTCTGAAACTGCCGAGTTAAGCCTGAATAATGAGACACTAACAACAGACATTTGGGGAAAAACTCAAACTCCGCCCACTACAAACGGAGGTGCCTTGCTAAAGAAACACTGGTCTCTCTAGTTGAACTGCCCAGAAACACTAAATTATCGCAAAGGAACTCTAAAACTAGCTAAAACGATGGACGAACTAAAATTTCCTTCCTGTCAGGGTAAATACCTCAGTGAAGTGCACAGAGTAGATCTTCGCTCACTGAACATTCTATTCTGAGCATCAGTGAGAAACCTTGACAGGAATAGAATGGGTTTTTACCATGTGCATTTTGGCAGCCATCTTGGAGTTCCACCCCCTCCACTTCATCCTCCAGTGATTCAATTGAACTCTTTCTTGAGTGCTTGTATTTCCTTGAAAAAGTATTGCATTATTAGTTTTAGCCCTGAATTTTGGCACTTTGGGAATGATTCTGCCAAGCAGACTCTCTGGTTAGATGGTCTTCCAGATTGCAAGTTCCCAGGCACATGAAAAAGGCCACCAATGCTATACAGGACTCACCTCAACCCACCATCCTGGCACCAGGTATCATAGATACCTCCCTTCTTCCATCCTTCCACCCAGGTACTACTCCAGTTTTATCTTAATATTATCAATGAGAAGTGTCAGGATCTCACCTGGATTTTTGCAGGAGTGATAGGATGCTGCAAAGCTAAGTCTCAACTTTCTCAAAAGACAAGAGAGCCCAACAAGGTCAAAGTTACTCCTGACCAATGGGGAAGAGGGGAAGGGACAAGTAAACACTCTGCTTCAAGTGGCAACTGCTCTGCAGATAATGCGGCTAGTATAAAGTCTCATAAGGCAGACACCTAGAACATAAATAAATTATATTACTAGTATATTCTTATGCACTAGGTCTCTCTCTCTCTATATATATATATATTTTTTTTTTTTCAAAACAGGCGCCCCTCCTGGGAGCTCCGCCCGTGGTCCGGTGGCACGATGACAGCCGGTGGAGCAAAACCGGCGTATTTAATCCTTCTATCAGCAATAACACACGCTCTCAGAGTACCGTAAAAGGAAAGTTTATTCTAGGTACAAGGTAACTCGTTTCAGAAGCGAACTTCCTTGATCACACCTGTGATCAAGGAAGTTCGCTTCAGACAGCGTTACCTTGTACCTAGAATAAACTTTCCTTTACGGGACTCTGAGAGCGCGTGTTATTGCTGATAGAAGATATATATATATATATATATATATATATATATATGTGCATATATATATATATATATATATATCACTGAAAAAAACATAGTAAGTCCCACACAGTGGTATTGCTAAGAGGTCTTTGGAGGTCACGCCTCCCTTTCTCCACCACTCTGCAAACACGCCTCCTGGCACACTACAGGTTTGGGGATGAAGTCCATTTTACTCCTGAGGGACTTTGGGGGCCAAGAAGCCCTCCTGTAAGTCCTACGCAGCGGAATTCCTGAGCGCTGGTCAGAAGCCCAGCCGCCTTTCTGCACCACTCTGCAAACGCAACTACTACGGTATAGTTATAAATTAGCATTTAAAAAACCTATGAAATTCACTGAAAAAAACATAGGTTTCAGGGATGTTATAGTTAGAAATTAGCATTTAAAAACCTTAAACATTCACTGAAAAAACCACAGGTTTCAGGGACGTTATAGTTAGTTGGACATTTCACTCGCACAAAACCAGAGAAATTCGGCCGTTATAGTTAGTTGAGCTAACTATAACTCGCGCCCCGCAATGCACTGCTGATGACTTCATATATTACATCACTCATGACATGGTCAGTAACATCACTGATGACATCACTGATGACATCTCAAATGACATCACTGATGACATCATCCAGTGACTGTGTGTTTCTGAAAAGTTTAAATATGTTTTATATATATATATATATATATGCCAAGGTGTATTGAAGAATGAGTGGGTGTAAGAGTGTCTGAATGGATGATTTAGTAGGTGCGTGACTGACTGTATAAGTGAGTGATTAAATTGTCGTGTAGTTCCTATATATAACCTATACAGAATCTGTGCATTCGGATAACATGAACTGTGGGCTTGGTGGCAGACTGACTCTGAGCACCCCCACCGAGAATGTTAGCCTTTTTGCATTAGCTAGCTCACAGTGCCACTAGTGTCTCCTCTTATCGGGGAGAGAATAGTTTCTGGCAACCTTAGAACATGACAACCCTGATCCCTCAGATCGTGGAAACAATATACTACCTTTCGCTCAGTCACTCGTGCTCACTAATTCGGTCTCAGAGAGTTACACAGAAGAAGCAGTCGGGCGTATTACAATAGGAATTTATTGCACAGTTGTTCTTCTAGTGTAAAATAGATGTGCTGCAATAATAGTGAGACAGTAGCAGATATATATTATCAGCAGTATAGTGAATACAAATGGATAGTACAGTTCTACCATTTTGCAATAATCATAAATGCAGACATGGATATAAAAGGCATGTTAAAAGAAAGCGCGTACTCCTACGATGCCTGTCTCGATGTACCTAAGTGTACCTAGCATGTGAGTAGGTGTGAAGCCAACAATCCCTCTAGGATTTAGTCGAACCCCATTACCTGAAGTGAGAGAGTGTGGGACCCCGTCCTGGTCTCGAGTTGGACACCCCGCAAGGGATGAGTTAGACCACTGTCAGCTGAAGCATCTGCATGCAGGAGCCTCAGCGTCTCTGGTCAGTGTGTCGGCCTGGAACTCTCGGTTCCCTCTAAGCAACACTAGCAAGAGTTGCTATATTTATACAGAAAGTATCTAGGGTTCCTTTGTCCCTTGTTGCTTGTATTAGCCATTGTTGGATTTGAAGATGACGAATGGGATGAACCGTGTACATAGATATGGGGAGGAAGGTGGTGTAGCCCCAGCCTGGTTTCTAAGAACCCTTATGAATATTCATTCATACTGTGTGAGTCTATTGATGGAGTTATAGGACTCTATTGTTTAGGAGAAATCCTCCATCTGCACCCAGGACTAGAAATAGGTAAAGGTTTAATCCTAAAAGGCTCCTTACAGTGTAGTGAAAGGGAGGTAATGTAGGTGAAGGGGTATGATGTTACCTGGGCCTATATTAGGGTACCTATATGAAAAATAACACCCAATCCTCTTCCGAATAGTCAACAATGATAAAATGCTAGCAAACTACTATTTCAACTAGATAGCAGCGCATAAAAATATCAGTGAGCCACGTAAAAACATATTTCTAAAATATTAAAAACATTTAAAAATAGTCTAAGAGGTGAAAAATTCTACTGAAAGTCAGTTGTTTAGGAAATGTCATTTAAGACAAAGTCCTAGATGAGTTCGTTTATATAGGTCGAACCACTATAAGCGTCAGAAGGCCATGCTTTTCCAGAGAAAGTGTCAATTTAAAGGAAATGTTTCAAATTTAGTCGAGTTTTGGAGAAAAGGAAAAAACTGAATTCTTCCCCAGCACACGATGAGCCAATTATAGATTAAGTGTCCTGGCTGGGAGACGCAACATCGTCGTTGCTTGCTGCTGCGTGGGACGGTCCTTGTAACACCTCGCAGAGTACGTCGATGGAGCATAAATTATATTCAGAGCTGCCAACAACTGGTGTAGAGGCAGCCGGTGCTGTTATCGAAACCTCAGTACTAGTGGAAGAGGTGATGCTCAACCCAGTTGTAAAAGGCACCTGTGGATTCTCGAGGAATGCAGCCATCAAGATGGGAATACGCTGGAGACACTGCCGAGCATGGGCCCTCAAGGGTTCCAGCTTGGTATTCAAGTCTGCAGGCGTGTCCGTTGCGAGTGTCAGACAGAGATCCAACATGCATTCCTCACAGCAAAACAGGCATCGGAGAACAGGTAAGATGCAGTCCATCCAGACTGGTCTAAACAATAGGAACCAAGAGGCTCTCAGTTCCCGTAGGCGAGGTGTGCCCAGATGATGTACCATGAGCTCACAGTATTTGCGCTCCAGTAGCGCTTTTGCCATCTCGTTGGTAATTGGGCCGTCCATTGCGGAGCAGAAAAATGACAATCAGGATTCCTGCGATAGAAAGCAGGATCAGCGGAAGACCTCCAAAAACGCTTCCCAATACGGGGTGTATAAAATTTGGAATAACTCCGAGGATTGTCTGAAAGGTGCTTAGAAATCCTGACTCTATGGTCTTAAATAGGTGTACAATACCACTCGTATCAGACATATTAAAGATACGACCCACCATTTCTGTGAAAAGAAAGGGGCAGTTTGTATGTATAAGTGTCTGTATCTCAGTCGAGGTCCTTGCTATTTGAAGATCAAAGGTCTCTCGAGAGGAGGTTAAGGATACGGTTTGCTGCAAAAGCATGGCTTTCAGTCTGCTCATAGTATCAATCTGTATAAAGGAAACATTCAACGAATGCCATAACGGCACCTCACTGACTGTATCTACTGGGGGAAACAATACTTGCATACAGCAAGTAACCCTGGAGTTCACAGATAGGCAATGCCCGGAAGCATCCCACAGCAACCTTGATCGTTCAGCATCAAGTAACTCCCATTCGAGAGTAGCTCGAATACCGGTGTAATCACGGCTGCTGGAGTCCCTTTCATGTGGCAGGATAAGTTCGCCACCGAACCATTACAAGCTCTGTGCAGGGAAATATCCTGGCACATGAGAGAACCGCTTAAAGCGCTCTTGCAGTTTGTACCGCTTAGAAACACTTCTCGATCCCCATTCCGGCATCGAAATCTGTACGGTAATTCCCAAGATTCCTTAATGTATTCCTTACCCAATTTTTCATATTTGCCTGCCTGTTTTTGTTCAAGGCAATACTGAAACTGAAAAGTCGTGACCGGTAGAGTGATGTGTCCATGGATTAGCCATTCAGTGGATGGTGATTCCGCTACCGTAAATGGTAATCTATCCAGTTTCTCAATACGCAGCATTGTATATTTTGCTCCCCTTTGTGCCATTTCTACCTGTTTATCTGTTAGATTATATTCAGAAAACAGAGACGTACTATTGATAAAACGCCAAGGCACATAGCCTTCACGCAAAGATTGCAGTGTCCAGCTTAACGACATTAATAGAACGTAACTGAGATTGCCCGTGTTGTAACATGGCCAAATCTTGTTCCAGTATGTCTATTGCAGAAGATACAATGTTGCCTAAGGAATAGACCCTGGAGGTCAAAGTTGTTAATCCATTATCCACTACTGCTAATGCCTTCTCTAGGTTAATACGGTCTATTTCCCGTATTCTCTCTGCGTCATCTTGTTGGGATATTTTCCAATTTTCATTATAGACAGCATAAATGCCAGCATATATGAAACGTTTCTGACGTGATTTCCTGGGACCTAGCAAAAAATCCCTAAGATCCATGTCTTGTGTGAGTAAGAATAAGTGTTGTTTCACCTCTGTGAGTGTTGAGGTCTCTAGCCAATCAAGGCACAACTTCCCAACACTGTAGGATGTCACTACCCCTGGGTGTTCTCTTTGTACATAGCGTGGGTCTCGACTGTGGATATGAAACCCTTCGTTTATACCCCTGAATCTTTTCTGACATATGTTCGTGTCTAAAGGTCAAACCACCCATTTCTTCCAATAAGGGTCTGATCGATTGTACTGTAAAATGTCATCCACTGTTGCCCCTTCTTGTGAAGTTGAATTTTGCTACCCCTCCATCTGTGATGGTGTTGGAAACCGTGGTGTGTTCAGGTCCTTGTTCTTGGCTAGTCCAAGACAGGATGTCTGTTGCTCAGCGTCATTTAGGAATATCATCTGCTGTGGAAGGAGGCATGCTCTAAATAGCGCTTCTGTTCCCTGGACTTGCCAGTCTCTAGAACCCCAGACTGATTTTAAGTCTATTGTGTCCTTCCATAGGTCAAAACCCTGTTCAGACAATTGGGTGATAAAGGAAGCAGATTATATCTGTTTGGTGTTTGTTAACATAATTTTCAAAGCCGATGTCGGTGTAACCTCATAATAATATGAGGTCGGGTCAGTGTTGTTAAAGCCTGAAAAATATGAAAATGTCTGTGCAAATGTTTTCGAACTACCTTTAGGTGGTGTAGTGCAATGCTCCCACTGGTGGTACTCAAAAACATTTCTAGGTGATATAGACTTGTGTAGGAAATGATGACCATAATGTTGATAACAGTACAATGTGTCGTAGTCTGAAGTACCTTCTAACATTTCATTGTTTGGAAATGCAGCAGTTTTCTCTAAGTCAGACAACATATCATTAACAGTTTCAGAGTCCCAATCATCAGAAAATGTACTGGAGGTAATGATATCACTTTATGACATTTTAAATACATGAGTAATTTTTAAAAGTTCAGTTGGACCGAATATTTCGAAATCAACCTTGTCCCATACTATACCGTCCGGTATAGAAACTGCTGTAATGTTCACTGATGACAAGTCTCTCTGCTCACGAATCAAAATTCACTTTATTGGCTTCAGGTCTTTGTTGAAGGTATCGTCCATTAATAAGCATGCTAATAGTTATAACTAAGCCTAGCCAGAAAAGAAAAAATAGTATCCCAGTAATTACCTATAGTTCTACCCAGGGCGATACCAGTTAAGTCTTTTTGAGAAAGTTCACAAAGTCTTTAGCTTGCTGTTTACGTGATTTTGGGGCTGGCATCGTTTCAGGTTCACTTGGATCCAAAGAAAACGTATCAAAGTTCATGAAGTAGCCAGAAGCAGTTCGATCAATTGTAGGAATTGCATCGGGATTTGTTGAGATCACATTTTGCTCTTGTCGAGGCATGTTGACGTAGATGTCTGTATTTGGTCTAATTGCAACTTGTGTGTTATTTTGAATTGAATTTTGAAGATGAACTTCTGGTTCAAGGGGAACGAGTTCCATAGCATTGTTGCATAGTCCTTCATTCCGTACAGGAGGCTCTTTGAACGTGATGAGTCTTTCTGTTCGAACTTCTTGGATGGTAGCTAGAGAAGGGCGTCTGCTACTGTGGAGTCCACGAGGCCTACTGTTCAGTATCGGCCACATAGTATGGTTTGATTAAGTCAATTGAGACAAATCTTTTCTCTTTTTTCCCGGCAAGAGGTGGCGGCAGAAGTACAGTTCTTGTTCCTTGAACTGCTAGGACCGGTACAGGCTTTCTGTATGATGGCCCAAATTCTTTTTTATCTGCTATTTTTTCTCTGACCAGATCCCCGACCTTTGGGATCCAGACAGGTCTTGCCGTGTTTGCCTTGACTTCCCCAGTGGCGGTCTGTTTCTGGAAGACGTTACTTTGTTGTGTCCTGGATTCATTTAGATCCTGTAAAACAGCCAAACGATCACGGATATCAAATGGTTTTTCATCCGCCACTGTGCCTTCACAATCAAGATCAGGTACCCAAATTCTTGTCCCAAATAGGACCTCGTTAGGAATGACACCCCCTAGAGAACTTCTTGGCTGGTTATTGAGTGCTCGCTGTACCCCATATATGTGGTTGCCCCAACTACCGCCCTTGCCTAATACCCTAGCTGTTAAAGATTGCTTTAGGTCCCGGTTCTTCCTCTCCACAATCGAATTTCCCTCAGGATGGTACGGAGAGGAGTACCGCAATGCTACACCCATACTTTCCATGGCCTCTTTGTAAGCCCGTGAGCTAAACGCCGGGCCACAGTCAGAATGTAACGTGCCAACTGCGTATGTCCCGATAAAGACTCGCAAAACTTTAATAACAGTTCGAGCGTCAGCCGAGTGCTGAGGCCAAACCCATAGGAATCTTGAGCAGGAATCCACTGCAACCATGATATACTTGTAAGCCCCATGAGATTGTAAGGGGCCACAGTGGTCCAGATACACACAAGCGAGAGGTTTGTCTGATTTTAGTAACAGTGTCTGTGCCGGGCGCTTTATGGTGGAGCCTTTCATCTGTTGGCAGATGTCACATTTCAAGACATAGTTCTTCATTTATTTTGTTAGACCTCGCCACCAGTAGCGATGTTTCAACAATGAAATAGTCACTGTAACGCCTGTATGCGCAGAGCCCAAACCGTCGTGTGCTGCTAGAATTAAACCTTGCCTACGATCCATATTTGGTATTACTCTATCCCCCACTCCAGGAATCTGAGCATATGGAATGTTGTTTGCATCTTACTTGTAGGAGTACTTGAGTGGAAATCTTTTTGGTACTGCTGAACTGCCTTTGCGTGAAGCAATGACAGGAACCATAATCTTACCGTCTATCCTCATTTTTGAACGAGTGATTGCAACTACGGACGCTGTGCGTACAGCCCCCTTCGCGGCTTCATCAGCCAATGAATTCCCTTCAACGTGAACGCCATCATGCTGATGACTCAGTGTATGAATCACGTGAGCCCTCAGCAGTTCGTTCTGCAACTCAACTACCTGTTCCCATAGCATTTTATGCTTAATTGTGCCACCTTTTGTGTCTTTGAACCCGTTTTGTTCCCAATGATGTAAATATTCATTGTATGATTGTACACAGTAAAAGGAATCACACACTATAAATGTGGGGAATTTGTGATCCGTATTCACCAGTGCCAGTATCAGTGCTTTTAGTTCTGCCAACTGAGCTGTGCAGTCTCCTAGAGATTGCGTCTTGGTGCAACTTGGATGGAACTTTCCATCCCGCATGCGTCCTTTAACGATTGCACATGCTGCGCTGTATTGTTGCTTACTCCCTATGGCCGGTTGAGCAGATCCGTCAGTGTAAATAATATATTCATACTGATCTAGAGGCAAAATTTAGTTTGGTAGAGGATGTTCTTGTTCGTATTGCACGAATGCCTGTGTTTTTAGACTTGGATCAAATCTGTATTCAACATCCGTTGCAGTAAGGGAATTAGCCCATTGTATCCATCTTGGATGTAAGGCTTTAGCATTTGGAATGCTAGCTTCTGTAACAGCTTCGAAAGCTGTAACTGGGGTCACAACTATTATGTGTTTTCCCTGGGCCAGGGCTCTTTCTCTTGCTACAGCGGTCTGAACTGCTGTCAGCATTTTTTCTGTTGAATTGAAACACATTTCTGCGTTTGTGTACAGGTGTGATTTGTAAGCGATTGGTACCGTTTCGCCTTCATTGAAGGTTAAGTAAGTGTACCCGCATTGACCCGCTATTACACGGATCACTAGATTGCGTACGTTTACTCTTGTCTGTAAGTGTTTTGAAGCTATCATGTCTTCTTGTAGTGAACGTAGGATGTTTGTGTGTTCCTGTGTCCATTGTCTAACTGAAAAGTCAGGTTTTATTAAGTCGTAGAAAGGTTTTACTCTTTCTGCGTAATCCAAAATATATGTTCTGCCTAAATGTAGGAATCCCAGAATTGATTGTAATTTTTTTTATGATTTTGGAGGTTGGAGCAGCGCACACTTTTCTAAAAAGTTAGCTGCCAGACTTTTCCCTTCACTTGACAGCTCATATCCTAAAAACAGGACATTGAGGTGGGCGATTTTTGATTTTTTAAAGTTTAATTTGGAGCCCTCTTGAGGCAAATCCCATAATTATGGTGCTCAACCTGGTCAAGTGCCTCTTTAAGTCATCATCCATCAGATAAATATCATCCACATAGGACAATGCTTCCTCATCAAAATTTTGGAGTAACTCAGTTACTCTTGCCGAAAATACCCCCGGGCTATTCTTATACCCTTGAGGGAGATGACAGAATTGTCGCTGGGACCCCAACGCTGAGAATGTGGTCAAATACCTGCTTTCAGGCACTATATTTTGGCAGAAAAATCCATTTGAGATATCAAGTGTAGTATTGTATTTTTTCCGCACAATGTTATTCATTAATGCGCCACTGTATGCATTTTGGACAGCGAACGTCTTTGTACATGTGTTTAAATGTCTGTAATCTAAAACTAGACGATATGAGTTGTCCGGTTTTGATACGGGAAACAAAGGATTGTTCATTGGTGAGGTGCATGTTTCAATCACCCCTTGGTATTAGAGTTGATCTAAGATCTCCCTTACCTGTTTTTTAGCTTCTTGCTTTATTGGATATTGTCTCTGTGCATTTGATGAAACTTATAACGGAATCACGTGGTGGGTTGAATCTTCATCCCAACCAGCATGATTTTTGTATAATGCTGGAGCTAGGGCAACTGCCCACTCCTGTGCATATGCATGTTTAAGATGAATGGGAACAAGGTCGGAAAATGCTGGAAAAATTACTGTTGCTCCCCTAGGGCACTCCCTGACGAATGCTGGCGGCCAGTCTTGTTCAGCTAACAGGATGTCATAACCAGATGACAGGTTTTCCCAAAAGACAACTTTAACTTTCCTGGGCTTGTCCCCCTCCATTTGGAGTGTTATTTCGTGTAACTTATGTGGGACACTCACCCTTGTATCTGGTGTTTCCACCGTGATGTAATCATTCAAGTCTGCTGTCATCAGAAATTCCATCAGGTTCTGGTGAGCTATTGTTACTTCTGCTGCACTGTCTAGCATCGTCAGAGCCCATTCCCCGTTCAGAAGTTGCGTCCTCAGAATTCTGGGCATGTCTGATCTTTATGCCTGCAACTTTCTTCTTCTTAAACTGAGGTTTTGATTTTGGCTTATCTTCTTTTTTGGAAGTATAGTCTTGAGCTTGCTGCTTGTCTCTGGACTTTGTACGCTCTTCTTTGTGTTCTTCTCTCTCTGAGTTTTTCGTCGAGCCCTGAAAGGAACGAGAGGAACGTGTATCAGTATCCTGATACTGGTCAGGTTTTTTAATATTATCCCTATTCCTGAGGTTGTACCTCCTTTCAGAGGGCTCCTGTGGGGGAGATCTGCCTCAGGATTGAGATCTGTTTCCTTTAAATTGTTGTTCTTTTTTATTATCCCACTTCTTTTTAGAAGAAGCAGGTGTCTGAATGGAAGTGTCCTTTTCAGAACCGCCCATCAGATGTGGTTTTAAGGCTTTCCTACCTAAACTGTCTCTGCCTAATTCTGCATATGCAGTTTCAATTATTTTGGGTAGTTCGTGTTGTTGGTCTAAGGGACTGAACTCCCGTAGGAGTTGGCGGTTTGCCACTGAAGCTACTTCCCCTTTAATATTAGCTAGTATTATGCTGATACCTGGTCATAGTTACCTAGTAACTTCATCCCTAAGTTTAGGGCAGGCTCTGCTCCATACTCATTCTGTATCTGTCTCAATACATCAGGTACTACTGCTAATGACGGGATACCATGAGTTATAGTATAAATGGCAGCAAAGACTGTACCCCAAGTGGTACAATCCTTTAATTGTGGTGTTATCCCCATGGGCAAGCAGATTGTTAGCATTCTGTGTTTTTCATACGGGGTTAGTATTCGGGAATACCGCCTCTAGCTGTGTTATTTTCTGAGCTACCCAGAATGGTATTTGTTCACGTTTCATGGGCATTTTACCCATTACTGCGTGTAATGTTTGTGGAGTGATTTTAGTTGCTGTACCCTGAGACTGAGTACCATTTGCTGCAACTGTTGCTGGTTGGACTGTGAAAGTCCTCATGACAAATTGTATCAAATTTCTGTAGATTTTAATCAAATCCTTGTGTTGTCTGAGTAAGTCTACCTGTGGCATTGTGTCAATGTGAGGATGTGTGTGTAAGCCGTTAATATCGGCCATGTTGCCCCTTCTCCTCCGAGCGGGCCTAATTTTACTCTATTTTTTATGTGGGGTAGGGCGCCTTTAAACCAGTATAGGTGTTCCTGGTATGTGAGTGGAACCTCTATGTCCTCGAACGGACATTATTCCACTGGGGCATCTCCTTCTGTATAGTAGTGAAATTGCTGTGTTATTGTATTTGTTGCTGGGAATGTAACCCACGAATAAAATACCTCTGTTTTGTTAGATTCATGTGCTTCAATCAAGAAGATTACTAAGCCACCCCTAGCTTGTAAACCATTGTCTAACAGTTTCAGGGTGATTGTACGTCTGAATTTAGGTGCAATTTGAATTGCGTTTGCATCTTCTTCTTCGTCTGAGATGTGTAGGTTTATTACTGGATCATCTCCTGTCTCATTCATTTTTGCAAAGAAGATGTTTGTTCAAGGGAACTAAGATAAGGTGTTATGCACAATTTTAGGAACACTGTGTCCTTCAAGCTTGATTAACCAACAGCTAAATAAATAGGATTTTTCACCTACTCAGCTGTGGCGGAGTTTGTGCCCACCCACTCCAGGCGTCTCTGGCGTTTTGTGAGTAGGGGTTTTTGAGAATTGGCACGACTGTGCTACTCAGATTCTACTGTTAAATAAGTACCCAACCAACGTTGGCGGCGCCATATCGTGTAGTTCCTATATATAACCTATACAGAATCTGCGTGTTCGGATAACATGAACTGTGGGCTTGGTGGCAGACTGACTCTGAGCACCCCCATCGAGAATGTTAGCCTTTTTGCATTAGCTAGTTCACAGTGCCACTAATGTCTCCTCTTATCGGGGAGAGAATAGTTTCTGGCAACCTTAGAACATGACAACCCTGATCCCTCAGATCATGGAAACAATATACTACCTTTCGCTCAGTCACTCGTGCTCATTTATTCGGTCTCAGAGAGTTACACAGAAGAAGCAGTCGGGCGTGTTACAATAAGAATTTATTGCACAGTTGCTCTTCTAGTGTAAAATAGATGTGCTGCAATAATAGTTTATTTTATTTATTTGAAGAGTTTTATATAGCGCTGGCTAGACCAGGGGGTATCAGAGCGCTTTACAACAGGACCAGTGAGTTACAAGTTACAAATTACATCAGTTACTCAGTTACATCAGTTAATTATAGGGGGAAAAAAACAGTGTTACACAGTAAACGTGTGTTACTAGAGCAAAGAATGACAACGACACATGAAAAAGCAATGTTACATGGTCACATGAGTAAATAGAGCATAGAATAACAAGCCACATGTCATATGGGAATAGAAGGTATGGGGGAAAAGAAAAGGGATAAGGAATGTAGAGCGGGTTAGGCAGACCAGCAGGGGGAAAGTACTTCAGGGGGACAAAAGCAGTCAAAGTGTAAGACAAACAAATCGGGAGACACAGCGGAGAGACGAGGAGAACAGTGTCCAATGTCCGGCTGGGTAGGTGATGGCTGAGGGGGTGAACCAAAGCCGATCTCCTCTATAGCTGTCAAGGCAGCTCCACCAGGCATCGGCCATATTGCTCGGTCTCCGCTGTCAGGATAAAAATAACGTTTCCTCTGAAGATTTCGAGATTAGACGCGGGGGTTAGTGAGATGAGAACCGCAGTCTAAATCTAACCCTAGGTGTATATAAGGGTCAAAGAAGGGGGTAGCCTCCAGGGGAATAAAAGCCAAAAAGGCAGTCCCTAGCCGGCGCTGATCATCTGACGTCCATCTAGAAAACATCCTGTATGAGATACAATGCAGGACAAGCTGGAACCCTGCTGTACAGTATGTGCAGATTGATTCCCGGCTTGGTGCCATAGGAAGGGTAGACATGAAGCTCCGCGTCGCAGCAGCCACAGTCGGCTAAATTACTGACTGATTTGCCGATAGCTACAACAGGGGCGCCCTCTTAGGGCCAGGCCCCGCTCTATGTGTGGGGTACTCCCTGCAGTGCCTAGTAGGGTTGACTTTCATGAAGAGCCACTACAACTGTGTGGGTTACTTCTTATACCTGGTGCTGTACTACTCCTCCTGGGTGGCCGCCATCTTGAGGTCAGGCGCCTAGCGATTCATGTCGATGCCCTGAGGGGCTCCCAGGCGACTGCCTTGCACAGCATGTGATTCAGTCCCAGCCACCATTCACCCTTTGGACATTTGCTCCTTCCTTGCCCGCTCAACCTGTGCTCGCAGTGCCTCAGGCTCGATCACCCCTCATCGGGCCGCCATCTTAGGGTCAGGCGCCCGATTCCACGTGCTCACCGGGATCCTCCCCAGTTTCAAAGGGGAAGACAGGGGGAAGGGGTGCAGCAGGACCCCCACCTATTCCTCCGGTACTCCTGATATCAATGGGGCCTGATTCCCGCTCGGGGAGGCAGCGCTTGGGATGCAGTGATAGCGCGCCACGTCTCACCGGCGCGGGCGGAGCTCTCACCTAAGCTACCGGAGGCCGTTCACTTTCAGTGCCCCATCAGTCCTGCTGTTTGTCACCGCATTGAGTGGCCCTCAGATCGAGATACGGGCCGAGGGTTGGGGGTGTTGTTTGCTGGGTAAAACAGAGGTCGACGGCCTCGCGGTGCACTTCTTTCGGCACCGGGTGCGTACTCTCAGATCCCCAGGTCCCATCTTAGCGTATTCATTGGCGGGGACGTCACTGCTCCTTTCTCAGTGATGCTAGATCGGAGAAGGGCGATATTGGTCTTCAGGTGATCTGCCTGCATTCCGGTTGCAGAATCGTTGTTCCGGGTGGGAAAATAGTGCGGTGGGATGCCGCTCGGAAAGCTGGAAAGAGGGTTCAACATGGAGCATCAGCTCCGAGCGGCCATGATGAGCTGGCTCCTCCTCCTCCTTTCTAGTGAGACAGTAGCAGATATATATTGTCAGCAGTATAGTGAATACAAATGGATAGTACAGTTCTACCATTTTGCAATAATCATAAATGCAGACATGGATATAAAAGACATGATAAAAGAAAGCGCGTACTCCTACGATGCCTGTCTAGATGTACCTAAGTGTACCTAGCATGTGAGTAGTTGTAAAGCCAAGAATCCCTCTAGGATTTAGTCGAACCCCATTACCTGAAGTGAGAGAGTGTGGGACCCCGTCCTGGTCTCGAGTTGGACACCCCGCAAGGGATGTGTTAGACCACTGTCAGCTGAAGCGTCTGCATGCAGGAGCCTCAGCGTCTCTGGTCAGTGTGTCGGCCTGGAAGTCTCGGTTCCCTCTAACTAACACTAGCAAGAGGTGCTATATTTATACAGAAAGTATCTAGGGTTCCATTGTCCCTTGTTGCTTGTATTAGCCATTGTTGGATTTGAGGATGACGTATGGGATGAACCGTGTACGTAGATATGGGGAGGAAGGTGGTGTAGCCCCAGTCTGGTTTCTAAGAACCCTTATGAATATTCATTCATACTGTGTGAGTCTATTGATGGAGTTATAGGACTCTATTGTTTAGGAGAAACCCTCCTTCTGCACCCAGGACTAGAACTAGGTAAAGGTTCAATCCTAAAAGGTTCTTTACAGTGTAGTGTAGGGGAGGTAATGTATGTGAAGGGGTATGATGTTACCCGGGCCTATATTAGGGTACCTATATGAAACATAACAAAACATGTCTTAGTGAATGCCTGGGTTAGTGACTTATCTGTGTGAATGTCTGTATCAGTCTGTCAGTTGGTGTGTAAGTGGCTGCATGGGTTGGTGAGTAGCTACATGTGTGTCTATAAGGGTTATTGATTGGTTGTCTGAGTAGCTGTATGGGTGCCTGAGTGTCTGTGTGGGTGGGTGGGGGGTGTGTGACTCCCTGCATGGACGTGTGAGTGGGTGATTCACTGGGTGTATGTGTTCAAGAGTGCATCTGTGAGGGGCTGTATGGGTGGGTGAGTGTGTGTATGGCTGTGTTGGTGAGTGAATGGATGTCTCAGTGGTACATGTGTGAGTAACTACATATGTGAAAGGCAGTGTATGTGAGTGTTGGAGTATATAAATGACTATATGTGAGAGTGAGTGATTGTGAGAGTGGCTGTATGGATGAGTGTGTGCTTGTCGGTGATTGTATAAGAGAGTAAGTATGTGTTAGTATCTGTATGAATAAGTGAGGTGGTGTGTGTATAACTGTATGGGTGAGTAAATGGGAGTGTGATTGATTCTTTGCATGACTGACTAGGTGTGTGAGTAACTCTATGGGTGAGTGGCGGTGTGTGAGTGTCTGTATGGGTGTATGAGTGCATATGATAGTGGTTGTATTGATGTGTGACTGCATGTATGAGTGACTGTATGGGTGAGGGAGTGGATGTGTGTGTAGACCTAGGAATCAGTGAGTGGGTATGTACTAACTGGTAGTGGTGTGTCTATGGTTTCGAGAATGGTAGTCTGTATTTTAGAGTGGGTGTATCAAAAGTTATATTAGGGTGTGAGGAGGTGCATCAGATGATCATGTGGATGATGTCATCAGTGATGTAATTTGAGATGTCCTCAGTGATGTCATCAGTG
This sequence comes from Calotriton arnoldi, assembly GCA_963921515.1. NCBI lineage: Eukaryota > Metazoa > Chordata > Amphibia > Caudata > Salamandridae > Calotriton > Calotriton arnoldi. The sequence goes on along the minus strand of CAWUFW010008333.1, from coordinate 656,225 downwards.
ATGTCACTGACCATGTCATGAGTGATGTAATATGTGACGTCATCAGCAGTGCATTGCTGGGTGCGCGTTATAGTTAGCTCAACTAACTATAACGGCCAAATTTCTCTGGTTTTAAATGAGTGAAATGTCCAACTAACTATAACGTCCCTGAAACGTGTGTTTTTTTCAGTGAATTTCTAAGGTTTTTTAAATGCTAATTTCTAACTATAATGTCCCTGAAACCTATGGTTTTTTCAGTGAATTTCATAGGTTTTTAAATGCTAATTTCTAACTATAACGGTGGAGAAAGGGGGCTGGGCCTCGGCCTCAGGAATTCCGCTGCGTAGGACTTACAGGAGGTACCAGGAGGGCTTCTTGGCCCCCAAAGTCCCTCAGGAGTAAAATGGACTTCATCCCCCAACCTGTAGTGTGCCAGGAGGTGCATTTGCAGAGTGGTGGAGAAAGGGGGGCGTGGCCACTGAAGACCTCTTAGCAATACCACTGTGTGGGACTTACTGGAGGTAACAGGAGGGGTACTTGGACCCCAAGGACGTCCTTGGGGGCCAACTACCCCTCCTATTACCTCCAGTAAGTCCCACACAGCAGCATTGGTAAGTGCTCAAAGCAGGCCACTCCCCCTTTGCCCACCAGTCTGCAAACGCGCTCCCCAGCGTGCTCTTAGATAGGGATTAAAGTCCCCTTCGATGCTGGGGTCCTTAGAGGCCAACTAGCCTACCTGACAACTCCAGTAAGCCCCAGATAGTGGGATTGCTGAGAGGTGAACACAGGCCATGCCCCCTTTTTCTACCACTCTGCGAACATGTCTCCTGGGGTGCTCCTGGTTGGGGGATGAAGTCCCCTTGCCTCCTGAGGGTGCCTGGGGCCCAACTAGCCCTCCTGTTCTCTCTAGTAAGCCCCACAAAGCTGGATTGCTGAGAGTGGTCCGAGGCCACGCCCTCTTTTTACACCACTCTGCAAACGCGCCTCCTGGCGCACTGCTACTTGGGGGATGAAGTCCACTTTAGTCCTGAGGTCATCAGGACACAAGAGGACCTCATTGGCCCACCAGCAGTGCGTCCCCCTCCTGAGGCTAATTATGGCTCCGGGGACCCCATCCGCCGGGGCAGGCCTTACGTTTAAAAAAAATAAAAAAATTAAAGGGAGCGGGCCGAGTGGCTTCCCTCTCGGGCCACTTCTGGCCCTGGGACCCCATCCCCCGGGGCCGGCGCCTCACGGTGGGGACCGCGGGGGAGCCCCAATGCCCCCGCGGTCCCTGCCGGCTCCCAGCCTCCTGCTGACATGCAGCTCCCTTTGCCCAAAAGCAATTCTGCTTTGCTTTGTGGAAGCGAGAGCAGGTTTCCTGCTCTCGCTTCCACGAAGCAAAGCAGAAGTGTGCAATGACAGGTCGGGAGCAGTGCTCCCGCCCTGCTATTGCAAACTGCAATGGCCCGGGGGTGGGCACCCCGGGACATTGCTGGAGCCGGCCCTGGGGTGTGGCGGTCCCCAGGGCCATTGAGGGCTCCATGAGGGTGGCCGCTCGGCCCCCCTCCAACAGACTTAAAGCCCCAGGGATGTGGTGGTCCCCGGGACCGAGGGTCCGCTACGGACCCCTGTATCTAACAGTTTTGGGAGGGCAGAAGCGTCCCCACACTTTTATTTATATTGAAGCCCCGAATAATCGAGAATAACTAGACTAATTGCTAGTTGGGTTGAAACATATTTCCATATACCTCACACTGTGTTTAAATGTGTGTCTTGAATATATGTTCATTTGTTATGTATATATTGTGTTGTGATATGTAAATATATTTTTTTGTTTTCACTTCACGTCATTAATTTGATAAGTGTATTGTACATTATATATCTGTGTGTGCATATATATGTTTTGTTCTCATTTCTGAGTACATAACTTTCACCAATTTGTTATAAAATCATACACTGATTCAGAAGTAGATGAGTTTCTTTTGTTTGGACTTAATTTGGACATTCTTCATCAAATGATAGTCTCATCTTAGTAGAGGGACCATTGAAAAAATAGTGTTGACGCTTTCTAAGCTAATAGGTGGGAGATCCCTACCTGTGCCTTAGTGTATAATCCCCTATAGCCCAAGTAAGGTGGACCCGATCCCAAGTCCTGGTTACTGATGGGCCACAAATTCAGACTAAGCGCAGGGATGTATGTCAGTTGCCTGTGTGTGGTCTATGAAGGTGAATGATGGCTCAAACTAACTCGAGTATGTTAGCCCACTCCTGTTGGGAATAGTGGTCGGCACAAATTACATTATATTGCCCATGAAAACAATGGGATGGTGGAGTGCCAGGTAGGATTGGGGAAGAGAAGATGGTTTTATTAACTCTTTCACGATTCTTTTATGTACCGTGTTTTTTTCATGCGAATTCTGAATAATGTATGCAAAAAGATTTGTGACTCCGGCTTTATGTTTACATTGTCGGGATCACTGCAATATCTTTCCGCCTGTTTGCCAATCGTATATTTTTTTGCTCATGCCTCAGTTTCTCTCCCACCCACATCCTTCTGTCACTAATCTACTCAATGCTGCACATATTGGTGTCTATGAAATAGGCACAAAGTAATCGGATCCTTGACGCAAAGCGCTTGTTGGTGGAATATTAATTTTCTTTTTGTTTGTTTTCTTATTTTTTTAGGAACTTGAGCATGATACTACTTTTTTAGATCATTACTTCTTCATTGTTAAACTCTCAATGTATTCAGCAAAAGTATCTTTCGTATAAGTCACGGAATGGGCTGTAAGGATGTTGTTTTGCAGTTCCCCATTGTACTCTTTTAATGTACTAACTGTATGCCTAAAGGAATATTTTTGTGATTGTGTGGGTGGAAAGCGTTTCTGTAGAACGTTTTATTTTTTATGTGTGGTAAGACTGACGCTGCAGTCCTGCCATGAGAATAGACAGAAGGAAGAGCTTTCCATATATAGCACTATTTTTGCTTTTTAGAAGAAAGAACAAATACGTGTTTCATGCGGTGTAAATCTCAAGACCTATGGCAGCAGAACTCAAAATTCGACTCATATGTGCCAACCACAGGGGCAATTCTCTGTTGCTAGGGAACCACCACGTTGGTGAGTTCATCAAATGGTTTTATGGTGCCGGCTTTATGAAATGTATAAAGTATGTCCTGGTGGCATGATAAAAATGAATCTTTCTTTCGTGTTTACATGGATGACGCGTCAGAAAAATGAAATTATGTTTCCACAGAGGATGTCTGAACTTCTCACAATCAGGGAGGGTGATTAAAACTAAAGGCGGACAATCCGAGTGAATTCCTATTCGCGCTGCTTCTAGCAAGCAACGGGGGCTTGATTGCTCTAGAATGAATCGAGCTGCAAAGGGAACGAGCCTGGAGTCACTTGAATGATGTGAACCTTTTGTTTGTCATCCAAAACGATTTTGATCTCGGGCAGTAATGACGCAGCTCACGACTTTCCGCACAGCTTGAAAAATGTCAGTATGTTCGAACGCGGTTCGAATGCAGTACGTAAGATTGCATTTTACAGATTTCAGAAACATGGAGAAAAGATGGCTATGCATAAGCAGGAAAAGCACCAATGTGCATGACTGACAGTTTGAAGCAAGATTAACCCTCTTGAAACTGATGTCGGGCTGACCATTACTTTCGATTTGATGTCTTGTAAAGTCAACTTCAACGTATCGAACTTCGATTCTAAGATGTTACTTCGATTTCAGTCATCCCATATGTTTGCATCTAAGATTAGAAATTAATTTAAGCATAAAGGCCCTCATTTATGGGGATTTTGCGCAGGGCAGCTATTCAAGTCACCTACGCCAAAGTGAAAGGTCAGGAATGCACCGAATTTATCCTGTCCTTTCTCCCTACATTTGCACCGTTTCCCCAGCCTAGCGCCAATATAGGCACCATTGCACAGTGGTGCAAGGGTACCTCTGTTGCATGCAGTATTGTTTTTCTGTAGGAAGGGGCACCTTTCTTCACAAAAACAATCTTAAGATTCCCCAGCACACATAGAAAAGAAAAAACGAGGAGAAATAATCAAATCTCTCATCGTTACGCCTCACCTCGGGTGGCAAACAGATTTGGCGCTTTCCCAGGTTTACATGAATTTATAAATCTGGGGCAGCGTCAAATTCTGTGAGTGCTGCGTGGGAAAACCCACCGGAACGCCCACGGAACGCCTCCCGGGCGCAGAGTAAGGCGATGCAGCGATTTGCACTGTGTTGCCTTACTCATGATTTATAAGGCCACACAAACCCACACAGGGTGGCTTTGCGTGGCTTCTTAAATTGGATTGAGAGCCCTGCATCATGCATAAACCACTTAATGTGGTGCAAAAGTGACGCAGGGCTCTCCTAAATAAGCCCCAAAGTATCAACAATGTTTTAATGGCTTGCACACCATCACATAAAAGTCAACTGTATTTGTCCATGCTTGGTGATATCCCTCTCTTCAAAATACCAGAGAGGACCTATGATTAGAGAGTCCTTCTAACTCTATATAACATATACCACATAATAAACAAAAGACAGAAGGCTCAAGTGTTGTAGCTCAGTTCATTAACTTTATTGGATTTTATACAAAAAAACATAAAATCACAATACAATAAAATTGCATGCCAAACAGTTTCTAAGAGATGATTTTTGTAAAAACTATCCGGATTGGTTATAATTTATGTCCTAATAGCTTCCTAATACATATTGCATGCTAGGAAATGGTTACTACCTAAAGCACACCTTAGCAAATTATAATTGTTTCCAAAAACACAAAAATGCAACATGCCTTGCTTAGAGTTTTTATCACACGGACAATTATGCAGGACTCTTGGTCAGTCATTGCATCGAGGGAAGGTGACAATGCATATACAAGGTTGAGTCTGAAACGAGTGATTAAATACCTGCAATGACAATAATAATACTGGACTGGAATAACTGCTGACCTTCTCCTGGTGACAAGGCAGTATATTGCATAAAGGTGTCTTTGTGCCTGACAGACGAGAGTCTCTCTTCCTCAAGATATTGATGACACAAATTCTTAAATTCTACCCTCCCAACCTGTGCTAGGGTCTCAGGGGCCTAAAAATAGTCTCCCTATTCTTCCACATCTTTTTTAATGTACCTTAACCAGGCTATATGGCAGGCTCGGGCCAAGGGAGAGAAACTCCTCTAATAATATTTGGTTCTGTCTCCTGTTTTGTCTGCACACTACCACAGAAAAAGTGGCAGTAGCCTTATAAGATTTTCAAAAAAGGCCACCTGCCCTTTACAGAATTGGTGTACCCCAAATTCCCGCTCCATAGGTTGTCATCCAGATACACTTAGATCTGTAGTTAGTGCATAACTCGTTAAGGGGGTTTCAAACCAAATTTAGAAAAAAAAAACACAAAGTGCAGTCATTGCCTTAGCAAATTATCCATTTCTGGAGTTTTTGTTGCTTCCAGTTGCAATCAGAATCGATTGTTACCCCCAAGTAGGAAAATGTATTGGAATAGTCTAGCTGTACATCAATAACACATAAGCAATGTGATTTAGACGTATTAGGCCCACAATTCATAACAAACGACTTCTTCATGTTCACTTTTAGGTCCACATTATCCATATGATTCACACTGCATCATCCGCTTACAATAGTGCTGGAAGTGGATGAAGACTGATCTGGAGCATGTTCTTGCATCCACCCACCAACACCCCTGTAGACTATTGATATAGAGGGTGCAGAGAAAGAGCATAAGGACACAACCCTGAGAAACCAATCCCTCTTTATTGGAACTCATCGGTGCATTCACCATAAATGCCATCTCTCTCCCTGACTGTACTCCTGGAGTAGATGTCTCTAATTAGGTTTAGTATGGTCACGTCCATCCCCATCATCTCCATGAGGTGCCATATTTTATTGTGGGAAACGCAGTCAAAACACTTGACAGGTCAATAATTGCAAGATAGATCTGGCCTTTTTTCCCCAACGGTGTATTTGTTGCTCAATAATGACAGATTAAGGCATTGTTTCCTGGTGCCAATATCCCTACGGAACCCATACTAAATATCTGCTAAAATCTGCTACTCCTCAGCCCTTTCCTCCTATCTACCTAGAATAACTTTTCCCAGGAACACCTCAAGAGCAAAAGGGAAATTGGGTGATAGCAACTAGGACTACTACTGTTGTCCTTCTTAAAAATAGGAACAATGAGGGATTCAGACCACGTGCTTAATAATCCAATTTCACATGCAGATTTAAGAACATTTGTCAGAAGTGGTCTCTACAACTCAATGTTGTCCTTGAAGAGATCTGATTTCTCCCTGTCCGGACCTGGGGCCTAAGCATTTGAGCAGTTGGCTATTGCACTTACTTACTCTTGACGTGTTGGCTCATAAGTCATCTCTACTATAGTAAGTGGGGGCTGAATGTGGTCTCACTTTTCTTCTTGCTTCTTTAGGGACCCACCCACGTCTGTGTAGATGTTCCTAAAGTGCACAACCCATTCCTGTGAAGGCATTTCCACTTTCATGGTAGGTATCCCCACTCTAAAATAAGGGTTGTTTGTCACTTGCCAAAAGGCAAGAATATCATTGTTGTTACTTGCTCTTACTAGGGCGTCTAATGCCTCTTCTTTGGTAGACTTCTCCCTCTGATTTAGGCCATGTTTTTATTGCTTCCTGCACTCTATCTCTGTCCTTGATCTGTTCTGTATATTTAATGCCACCTGTTAGAAATTGAGTTTCTAGTTGGCAGTGGTTGAACGCTGTCCAAGCAAGAACGATAATCCTAGTCAAGGTAAGTTACAAGCACACCCTAAATTAACCTGTGCTCTCCCTCTGGTAGCTAGGCATAGAGAAGTAAAGCTTAACTTAAGAGGCAATGTGTAAAGTATTTGTGCAAATCTTCGAATAGAAAAACAGTGAAAACACCACACAAAAAGATACCACACCAGGGTAGAAAATAAAAGAGCTTAATTTAATGAACAAAACAAGACCAACTCAACAAACATCCAATAAGTATAACCGGAGTTATGAATTTTTAAAGAATAAACTGAAATGTAGCGCTGAAAAGCATAAAGCCCCAATCGGGGCTATCTGGTCGTGCTAGACCGGGTCAAATCCAAAAGTTCAGGCCGAGCATGGGTCTGATACAGGGACCAGCCTTGGCCCGCTGAAACTACCTTGGTCTGCGGTTGCGTCGACGTCAAGGATGGGATGAGCTAAGCAAAGGGGGCGATGCGTTGGCTCCAAGCCATGCAAAGTCAGAGATACTTTGGGAATAGAGGCAATGCGCCGCGCCATCAGCAATGCGTTGTCCTTGATCCTCACAGCAGCGGTGTTGCGCATTGATTGAGATGCAATGTCCTCGATTCTTGCAGCAGCGGCGATGCGTTGGTGTTGATGGAGATGCGCTGGTTCGAGCGGCGCAAGGATGATGGTGCTGGGTTTTTGGCAGTTGCAGCACTTTATACCTACTTCCAAGGGCCAAGGTGGGGATTGGCACCACTGGGCAGGACAAGATACTCAGATGATAGAGTCCAGGTGCTGTAGGCAGATGGGTTAGAAGTCTTTGATCTCCCTGCGACTTCAAACAGGAGGCAAGCCAGCAAGCCCTTGGAGTCACTGTGGTTCTGGGTTGGAGAGATGCAGGCCCAGTCCTTCTCCCTCCCAGGCAAAAGGGCAGCAGGCAGCAGGTCAGCACAGCGGTGCAGGAGTCCAGCAGAGTAATAGTCCAGCAGAGTGGCAGTCCTTTTAGCAGTGCAGCAGTGCTTCTTCCTTGCAGAGTATCCACAGGTCCAGAAGTGTACTGAGTTGGTGGTGTCCGGGGTCCAATGCTTATACTCAGTTGTGCCTTTGAAGTGGGGGAGACTTCAAAGAGAGGCCTTTGAAGTGCACATAATCCCTGCCCTTCCTGCCCTGACTCCAGACTCACTACAGGGGATAAACAGCCTTTTCAGTGTAAGTGACGCAGTGCTCAGCTCCACCCCCCCATCAAGCCAGTTAATGGCCCATTAAGGCCCTTCAAGTCACACCTAAGCTCCCATTGAGTGTGGCTGTCTAGACAGTGCTAAGAGACAACAAGGTCGCAGTACATATCATTACCGTGGGCAATAAGCGTGGAGCGGGCCCACAACAATTAACCAGGGAAAACCCGCCCGCCCCCCCCTCCCCATCCCTGCAGTGCTTTTGCAAACCGGAGACTCCCCATTGAAAGCTACAGGGCATCCGATGCCAAAACAGCACTCTGCACCCGGCTGCACCAGTGCCGCTGAGGGTGCATCTTTTGTGCTGGCCTAAACCCCCATTTGCCATGAGCTTAAGTCCAGGAACTTTGCTCCCACAACCCACCCTGAACAGAAAAAATGAAGAGGAAGCAGCCTAATGTTTAGCGCCGTTGTTTACGGCTTTTCATGGGATCTCTACTTGGAATCTGTGTGTCTGGGAGGCGAAGTAATCGGAGGTACCGAGGGCACGTCAGCTCTCGGAACTCGGACACTAGTAGAGTCAAAAAGGGCAGCCACAACTCTGGGAATTCAGCCCCTCTACCGGCCAGCGTGAGAGTGAGCTTCTCCATGCCCAACACCAGCCAGAGTCTCTGGAGCCAGCCAGAGTATGTAGGGAGTTGGGTGGAGCACCAGTGCACCAGGATGTTTTGTGTGGCCGCTCCCAAGGCAATCGCAATCAGCCGACCCTTCCGGGATTTGAGTGGATATGTCAATGGGTTGGGCAAGCCCAGGAGGATGTAGGCAGGGAAGCGCGGGAGCTGCGTTTCAAAGTGTAGGTCTATTTCATCAAGAACTTGGGACCAATATGGTTGTATACAGGTACAGCCCCAGAGAACGTGTTCCAGCGTACCCACCTCCCCGCACTCCCTCCAGCACAGGTCGCTCCGTCGGGGGTCGAAGCGGTGTAAACGCTCCGGTGTGTAATACCAGTATGTGGCAATCTTGGTCAAGGTCTCTGTGAGACCCATATGGTAGGCCGAGTGCCGTGCCCTGTGGTAGATGCCTTCCCATTCAATGTGGCTTAGTGATCTCCCTATATCCCTTTCCCAGCGGGCGCGGCCTGCATTGTGTGTGTGCGTGGTATTGGCTAGGAGCATTTTGTATAAATCGGAAATGATTTTCTTATCAGAGGTACGAGTGATAAGCCATTTTTCATATGGTGTCAGAAGACGCTGTGCCTGTGGTTTGACTTGTGGGTGAAATGCTCAGTGCCTGATTTGAAGATATGGCAAGCGTTCTAGTTCCGAAAGGCCATAATCTTCTTTGAGCTGTGGAAAGGGAATGACGCCATCTAAGTCAAAAAGTTGACCCAGGGACCTACAGGGGGAGGAGCGCCAGGCCTAAAAGGTCCGGACATCTGTACCGGGGTGAAACTCTGGGTTGTCAAATAGTGGAGTAAGGGGTGATGGGAAGGTGGTCAGCTGATTGGAAACGTTAGTGCGGTCCGAGGAGTCCATAATAGTGCTTGTGATGTAGGAAGCATAGAGATTGGGCGGTCTGTGTTGTTTGCGGAGAAAGGGAATACCTTGCAATGGCCTGCCCGCTACCGCCTGGTCCTGAAACAACCAGTGTTTCTCCGATTCCAAGCGATGCCACTCCACTAGATACCTAAGCTGGGCAGCGTGAAAGTAGAGTTGAAGGTCGGGCACCCCCACGTCCCCCTTTTCTGGTGGAAGGACCGCGATCTGGTGTCGGAATCGTGGTATAGGCCATGCCAAATGAAGCGCGATAAGTCTGCTTGGGTCTGTTGAATCCAACCCAGTGGGGGCCGAAGGGGAAGGGTATGGAAGAGGTACAGGATTTGGGGCAGTATAGTCATTTTGGTAGCTGCAATCCTACCTAGCCAAGACATCGTGCAGTGTTTCCACCGAGTTAGTTCCCTATGTATGTGGGTGCGGAGGTTAGAGTAGTTGATGTCAGTGGTGGCCTGTATGGTGGGAGCTAGCTGGACACCAGGTAGGGAATCGCAGCAGACGCCCACTGCATCGGATGTTCCTCTTGTAGGTGAGTGAGAGTAGGCAGAGAAAGGGAGATATTAAGAGCTATGGATTTATCCATGTTAATTTTAAAACCCGACCCTTGCGCAAAGCTGTACAATTCAATGAAGAGGGAGCGCAGAGCCGTGATCGGATCCGAAAGGGAGAGCAGGATGTCGTCTGCATAGAGGCTGATGGTGTGAACATCCCCTCCAAACTTGATCCCGGTTATCAGAGGGTGCCATCGAATTCTAACTGCCAGAGGTTCCATATAGAGAGCGAAGAGGAGGGGTGACAAAGGGCACCCCTGCCTAGTGCCCCTCCCGATGGGGAAACGGGAGGATGTGTAACCGTTAACCCGGACTGTCGCCACAGGAGAACGGTAGCAATTTAGAATTCGAGTGCGGAGTTTCTCACCAAGGCCAGCAGCCATCAGGACCATCTCCAGATAGGGCCAGTGCACCCTATCGAAGGCCTTTTCCGCATCAATGGCCAGGAGCATAAATTCTCCCTGGGTGCGGGACGCTTTTTCGATCAGATGTAAGATTCGCTTAGTGTTGTCGCTAGTCTGCCTCTGCGGGATAAAGCCCGCCTGGTCTGGTTCAACCAGTTGGGCCATATATGGTGCTAGGCGAGTCACGAGGATGCTAGTGTATAGTTTAATATCGATGTTTAGCAGAGATATAGGCCTATACGCACTACAGGATGTCCTGTCCTTCCCAGGTTTCGGGATAACGACTATTGCCGCCTCTAACATCTCTCCCGGTATAGCTCCTGTTTGTTCAAAGGTGTTAAACAGACCTGTCAGGATAGGGGCTAGTTGGCTGCAGAACGTCTTGTAAAAGACAGCCGTGTAGCCGTCTGGGCCGGGCGATTTACCTAACTTGAGGCGGGAGATCGCGGAGATAACCTCCTCCATCTGTTTAGCTCTATCTAAGTGATCAGCTTGTGCTGGGGACAAAGAAGGCATGTGAGCCATGGCTATATAGTCGGCGCTGTGCCGGGCGTCCAGAGGATCGCCCATGTAGAGGTCCGCATAGAAGTCCCTGAATATTTCAGCTATCGCCGCATCGTCAGAGACCGACTCGCCCCCCGGCGTTCGGATAGTCTGGACACCCTGCTTTTGCCTGGCCTCACGCAGCTTGTTGGCGAGGAGACGGCCGCATCTATCCCCTCCCGTATAGTAGGAGTGGTGGAGTCTGAGGGCCGCATACTCGGCCCTGTCCTGGTCCAGGGCTGCGAGCTGCTTCCTTTCTACACAGAGCTGACGCCAAGCACGGGAGGCGCCTGTTCTCTGATGCATCTGCTCAAGCTCCGACACTCTCTGGGTGAGTTCCGCTCTCTGGCGGCTCCTCTCTCGGTTGTGGGCTGAGGATATAGATATAAATTCCCCCCTGAGGACTGCCTTCAGTGCCGCCCATTGTGTCGCCCGGGATGTGTCTGGGTTAGCATTGAGGGTGATAAAGTCCGTGATAGTTTTCTGGATCTGTTCGGTCACCGATGTTTGGTGTAGCAGAGTGTCGCGCAGGCGCCAGTGTCTAAGAGGCCGAGATGACTGCGGCAGCTGGAAGGCAGCCAGGACCGGGGAGTGGTCTGAGAGGGAGGCCGTCAAAATTTCGGTGTCTAAAGCATGTGTCTGGAGTGATGAGGAGCTAAGGAAGTAGTCCAGTCGTGCATACGTCTTGTGGGCCCCGGAATAAAAAGTGTAGCTGCGGGTACGTGGATGGAGGTGGCGCCAGAGGTCTACCAGCCCCAAGTCGTGGAGGTGGGCCCGCCCCGTAGGCGTAAGGACACCCGCTTGACTCGTCCTCTGACAGGAACGGTCCATGTCGTTATCGAAAACAATATTGAGGTCCCCACCCAGCAATAAGTGGCGGTCTGAGGCTGAAGCCGCCTCTCTGAGAGCATTGAGAAGGAACTTAATCTGCCCTTCGTTGGGTGCGTATATGGAACCGACTACAAAGGGCACGCCTCCTAGTGAGAACTGGTATGTGAGTAAGCGGCCCTTAATCTCTGCTTCCTTCTGCAAGACCCTACCGGAAAAGGAACGGGAGACTAGTATGGCCACCCCGGCCGATTTGGAGGTGTTAGAGGAGAACAGCTGCGTTGGAAATGCCTTGGACTTCAACCTATGGTGGTCTTTGGAAAGGAGGTGAGTCTCCTGAAGAAGACATATGTCCGCCTTTGAGTGCTCTAAGTAGTGAAGGACGGCCCTGCATTTGATTGGGTTGTTCAAACCCCTCACATTGAGAGTGAGGACTTTAAAGGAGTCATGTGGCATCGGGGGCCAGAGTTGTGTTAGGATGCGATGTATGCTGCTGGCAATGTGGAGCAACAGGGACCGGGAGGGCTGGCCAGCCAGTCGTGAGCTATGGAGTCCTAGAAGGGCAACTAAGGAAGGTGAACGAGGGAACCCATACCCCAAAAAAACCCAAAAAACTGCAGTCAAAACAAATGTCTCAGCCAAATAGGAAAAGACAAAAACAGATATAAAAGTTAAGGTCCAAGAAAAATGTCCGCCATCCTGGAGCACCCAGGAGGTCATCAAAGTGGGGCTCGTAGTGTGGCCAGAGGGGGGGTCCGGTTCCCCCCGCTGCCCCCAGTAGTCAGAGAGCCAGTTTCAGGGAAAAGCGGGTGACAACTGCTCACTCGGCGGTAGGGCTCGCCCCAGCTAGGGCGTCAATTGCGGAAGCCAGTGCATCTTGCTGGCCTTTCGCTATGTCTGATTTGTTCGGCTTCCGGAGCCGTCGGCGTCGACTTTGGCGCTGCCACCCCGAAGGTGTAGTCTCAGGCCCTGAAGTGGTGCTGAGGCGGTCGTCTTCCTCGCTTGGCACCACCAGGCCCAGCAGTCGGCAGGATTCGATGAGCGAGCGCATCTGGTGGAGCTTGCCATTGAGACGAAAGATGAGGCGGAACGGATGCCCCCAGGAATACGGGATGCTTTGTTGCCGGAGGTGTTCTCTCACTGGGCAGAACTGCTGGCGGCGCTGCAAAGTGCTCAGGGCCAAGTCCTGGTAGAGTACTGGGGAGTGCCCTTGATAGGAAATAGGGTGGAGGGACCTCGCCTTTGTGAGAATGGTTTCTTTGGTTTTGAAGTCCTGTAAACATACAAGGATGTCCGCCGGAGGGGCGTTAGGTGCTCGGGGTGGGCCGACTCTGTGTGCTCTGTCCAGGATGATGTCAGTGCCTTCGGGGGCCGCTAAGATGTGGCGGAAGAGACCCTCCGTGAATGCAAAGAGGTCCTTGGTGTCGTCCGGCACCCTCACGCCCCGGATCCGGATATTGTGCCTGCGTGACCTGTTTTCCAAGTCCTCCAGGTGCGTTTGCATATCCAGGTGCTGGTCCTGCAGGCGAATTATCTCCTGTTGGAGCATGATCACCTCAGTCACAGTAGTGTCGCTCTTGTCCTCCAACGTCGCAACCCGTGCTCCCACGTCGTCCACATCTCTGCGGATCTCCTTCAATTCGGCTGTGAGTTTTGTCTTCACCGTTTGTATGTCAACTCTGAGGGTATTGAAGAGTGATTCCAAGAATGCTTTGGTGATAGGCTCATCCCCGGAGCTTGGGGGTTGTGGCGAAGTCGCCATCCTGGGTGACGCAGTTGCTAAGTTGGGAATTGAGTGTGCGCGCCCAAAGATATCCTTCAAGGGCTTCTGCTTTCTCGACCTGGCCGAGGACATAGTTGTGGGGTCTCTGGTGTATGGTCAGCTCCGGAGTATCTCTATCGTATGCACCCCACTTGTAGAAGGACTTCCAGTCGCGCTTCTGGCGGTGCCGAGTTGGGTCGCTTGTCTCCGTCACCCCTGGGCCCGCGGGCGGTCACACACACGCCCAGGCAGGGGGTCTTCCACACGTCTCAGGAGTGGCGGGCCCACACGGCTCACGTGGGATCTGCAGGATGACTGAGGTGCTGACCAGTCAGGTACAGGCTCTCTCCCGCAGTCGGGGATATGCTGGACCAGACGCCGCTAGGACAGTAGGTGCTCCCCCCACCCGGCGGGCCCAAGGGACCCCTCCAACACTGTTCTGACCGCTCCAGCCGGCGATGACCTCTCCTCTGCCCTCTCCGCTGCTAGATCGACAGTAGGCCCAAGCGTGGAGGCCAGCCTGAGAGCAAGGTAGGCCATGCGCCCCTGTCCGCGGGTCCGCCCAGGTGGGCCACAGGAGGGAGAGGGCGACACGCCCCACGAGGGCGCAACCGAGCCACAACGTATCTAGGCCCTCGATCCACCCCGCTGCCTCCGTGGGTGGCCTCAGCGATCCGGTCGGGAGTTTGCGGGCGTTTATGACCCCGTAGGGGCCAAGGACTCACCGTGTAGGGTGCCGGGGGTCCGCGGCAGTCTCTCCCAGATGCTCCGCCGGAAGGGGCACCTCCCGATCCCACAGCAGGTGTCGGTGTCCTCCGCTGGGACCCAGGTCTCAGTTCCCGCCAAGCATCACCGTGTGTGGTGGGTCCACGTCGTTCAGGCCCAGCACTAGTGTGGCGACAAAGTGCAGAGGCTGCGGCACGGTGGCGCTGCGGTGCCTCCCCCTCACCCCCGCTCATGCAGAGGGGGTAGAGGCTGGTCCCGGTGTAGACAAGCCAGGAATCGCCGCGGCCACAGGGAGACAGTCCGTGGGGCGCCAAACCAGGTCAGGCCTCGGGGGGCGGCCCCACTCCTCCGGCCGCTACACGAGGCGGTTAGCGGGCCCAGCCTCCTTCAGCCCCACCTAGGCAATGTCTCGGGTCTCACCCCCAAGGGCAGGGTCAAAGCGGCTAACTGCGCCCTCCGCCACGAGTGATGGTGGTGCCGCAGATGCGAGGTCGCCGCGACCGGAGTGGGAGAGGGAAAGACCTCACCTCAATCTCCGCCCGCCGCGGCTGGCCAGATATGGATCCTCCGGTGCGTCTGGTGGGCTCCAGGCACCACGCAACAGCGGGGCACGCCTCTCTCCCGATTGCTGGCTCCCAGGAGTTCCGGGCCAGGAGTGCAGGCTCTCTGCCGCGACAGCAGACGGCCCTCATGCCCACCGGTTCACCGGGCAGAGGCCGTGGTGTTGAAGGCTGGCCTCGGCGGTCCCCGTTACAGGCCGTCCCTGTGTCAAGTCCTCTGCTGCGCAGTAGACGTCGCAGGCCGGGCCGCTCTTTACCCCACCGGTAATTGGTGTCTGCGGCCGACCGCCGCGGCCACCGATGTCAGGGATGAGGCGAGGCAGCCTTCCGCCGCCGATTTCAGCCTTCCCCGGCCCTCTTGGAAGCTGTTAGATGCTAGTGTCGGCGGACGGCGGGCAGGAGCTCCGGAGAACGCGTCCTACCTCGCCGCCATCTTGGCCACGCCCCCACAAGCCACTTTTTAAATGGAAGCAGCGGTCTGCCGACCAGGGGATGTACAAGGGGACCAGATGTCCAGTGCATCATTTGCGTCTGGAGAAAGAGGTCCGAGCCCGCAAGGCCAAAGTCCTCTCGGAGCTCTGCAAAGGGAATATGGCCCGCAGATCGAACAGTTGCCCTCGACGCTTGCACCCGCCCTCCACCCAACGCGCGCCTGTGCCTTTGTCCACTCCAGGAGGGAAATCGGGGTTTGAAAAAATTGGAGACATGGGAGAGGGGAAAGTGGTAAGGTTTGCCCGCTTCGACACCCTGTCCCAGACTAGCATGGTGGGGGCAGGTGACTGGCGAAGAGTAGAGTCCCCAGGAGCGCGCTGACCTAGACAGCCAGCCCTCCCTCCAGATATGCCGACCTGCCACTGTCTGATCCATGAATACCCAGTGCTTCTCCGTCATGGGACGGTTCCATTCTACAAGATAACTCAGCAGCTAGGCCTGGAAATAGCGATTGAAGTTGGGCAAAGCCAAACTGCCCTCTTTCTTAGGGCGCTGTAACAAACATTTCTGCAGTCTGGGTGAGATCGGGCCCCAAATGAAGTGTTCAATCTCCGATTGGATGTGGGAGAGTGAATTCGGCAGGGGCAGTAGGGGAAGGGTCTGGAAAAGATACAGGGCCCGGGGTAGGACATTCATTTTGATCGCGGCCAGTCTACCGAGCCATGACAGGGGTAGATGCCGCCATTGGGCGAGGTCTTTCCGGATGCGTGAGAGTAGAGTAGTATAGTTCACTTCTGCAGTCTTATCCAGACTGTTATGCAGGACCAGCCCTAAGTAGGTAATGCCCCCTGTCACCCAGTCAAAGTCGAATTGGGCCTGTAAAGCCTCCACGGTGGTGGGCCTCTCTGTGAGGCTCAGCACTTGTGATTTCTGTAAGTTTATTTTAAACCCAGAGACCTGACTGAAGGCCTGCAGATCTGCCACGATGGCTGGCATAGAAGTTGAGGGATGTGCCAACAAGAAAATGACATCATCGGAGTAGAGGCTGATTAAATGGCGGTCAGTCCCAAATGGGACACCCTGCGCCTGCGGATTGTCCCGCAGCCGCTGGGCAAAGGGTTCCATGTTTAAGGCGAAGAACAGTGGGGAGAGAGGGCAGCCTTGTCTGGTGCCCCCTCCACCGCAATGTCTCCCGAGAGTACCCAATTGACCCTGACCCACGCAGTAGGGGCGCTATAAATGCTTGCCACCCACCTGCAAAACTTAAGCCCTACGCCGAAGCGCTCTAGTGTGGCAAACAAGTACGGCCAATGCACACGATCAAAGGCCTTCTCGGCGTCCACTGCCAGCAGAAGAGCCTCCTCCCTCGACCTGTGCACCTTATTGATTAGGTGGCAGATCCTTTTGGTATTGTACCCACACTGCCTACTCGGGATGAAGCCCGACTGGTCCGGGTCAACCAAGCCTGGCATGAGAGGGTTCAGTCTATGGGCCAGGATGCTCGAGAATAGCTTCGCATCTATATTTAGCAGGGAAATCGGCCGGTATGAACTGCAGAACACCGGGTCTTTCCCTGGTTTGGGGATGACGGAGATTGTCGCCTGGAGCATAGAAGTCGTGAGGGTGCCTGTGTCTGCAAAGGAGTTAAATAGGCGGGTGAGCAATGGTGCCAGCTCCACGCAGTAAGTCTTATAGAAGAGGGCACTAAAGCCATCCGGACCAGGTGCTTTCATGGGCTTCAGTCGGGCAATGGCGGAGATCACCTCCTCAATCCAAATGGGAGCCTCCAACCCATCCGCCTCGGGAGCTGGAAGAGGGGTAACCGCTGCACCGCGTAAGTATTCAAGAGGGTCTGCAAGGATGGGGGACTCGGCAGAATAGAGGTTCGCATAGAAGGCCCGAAAGGCAGCTGCAATATCAGCGTCATCCATCACCTCCGACCCTAGAGCCTCCTGAACCGCCTTCACCGCCTGGGCCTGCTGCTGACTGCGGAGGCAGTGCGCCAGCATGCGACCGCCCTTATTAGAGCCTACGTAGTATTTATGTTTCAGCCGTAGCACCGCATATTCGGCTCTGTCAAGGTCCAACTGCTTCAGCTGAAGTCGCTCCTTCTCTAGCTGGTGCCATATTCGAGGAGCACCGGTGCGTTTGTGAATGGTCTCAAGTTCCTTAACTCTGCCCTCGAGATCTTGTCGCTTGTCCCGCCTGACTTTGTTATCATAAGCCGCTTTGGCGATGAGAGCCGCCCTCGCGACTAATTTAAGCGCCTCCCAAACGGAGGCCAAGGGCGTGGTGCCATCGTCGTTGAGTGCTAAATAGTCAGTAAGTGTACGTCGGAGGTCCTCCACTACTTGCGGAGACCGCAAGAGTGAGTCCCGTAGGCGCCAATGTGGTGGGGATGATTGCGCGCGTAGGAGGTGCAGAGAGAGTGATATGAGCATGGTCCGAAAGGGAGCGAGCCTCTATGGTAGAGGCCTGGGTGCAGGCCCATGATGCTTGTGTGACAAGGAAGTGGTCCAAGCGGGCGTATGTCTTATGTGCAGCAGAATAGAAGGAATAATCCCTTTCGTCAGGGTGTAAGCAGCGGCATGCATCTCTGATTCTGCACTCGTCAAGCCACGCCCTCCCATTCCCCAATATGGCTCCTGCACCACCCGATCTTGGGCAAGAGCGGTCCTCCCCTGCGTCCATAACCAAATTCAAGTCCCCCCTCACCACCACCAGGGAGTCAGGTGTATGCAGAACCTCGGCCAAGGCATTCAGGAGGAATTCCTCTTGGTGTTCATTGGGGGAGTAGAGTGAGGCTATGGTAATATTGGTGTGGCCTATGCGTAAACGCAGCGCAAGGAGGCGTCCCTTAATCCCTGCCACCATACCCACCACGGAGCCCCTAAAGTGTTTAGAAAGCAGAATGGCCACCCCCCTTCTTATTTTTCCCCGAAGACCAAAACTGCACAGGAAACCCTCTATGCTGCATGCAGTGTGTATCGTTGTGGAGGAGGTGAGTTTCTTGGAGTAGGCACACTTCCCCTTGCGTGTATTCGAGCAGGGAGAGCACTGCTTTCCTCTTAGTGGGGTTGTTAAGACCTCTGACGTTAAAACTAATTATCTGGACTGCCATCAGGTGGGGAAGAGCTACCGAACGCTATGGCTAAGGCATTGCGACCAGTAATGGGGAGTGGGTTCCATAGGGGACCTTGTGTGTACGTGTAGTCGGAAGAGCTGTGGCAAAGAAGCCCTGGATAAAAAGCTCACCGGAGAGAGGACCCACCCCACCCTAAAACAAAAAAGACAAACCCTATAACAATAGAACAGCAACAAATAGAAGTATACCAAGTCCATCACAGAAGCTGGATAGAAGACAAAGAGCACTGCCAAAGGAATGAAGGACAACCCAGGGAAGAAGCAGAATAAGCCCTCCGCCCCGCCGGACCCCCAGAGAGCAATACAGCCCCAGAGGCACGTTACCCTCACTTGACAGCATCCAGAGAGTCCCCTTCTGCACCAGCCAAAGTACGGAGAACTGCAGACCATTCCTTGATGATTGTGGCCGTGTCAGGGCAGAGACGTTCCAGGTCCCGGCCGCCCCTGTGCCCACACCCCGAAGGCCTCCACAAGCCAGGGGCCGGGGCCTCCGGATTGGAAGGCAGGTCCTCAAGAGACATATTCAACACCCTGCAGGCCTCGGACAGGGAAGGGACCTGGTGCAGTTTCCCGTCCAGACGAAAAATGAGGCAAAAGGGGTGGCCCCAGGCATATGAGACATTTTTCGAGCGCAGGTGATTAGTGATGGGCAGAAAGTCTCTTCTTTTCTGGAGGGTACTAGCCGCCAAGTCCTGGAATAGCTGTGGAGAGTGGTCCCTGAAGCGTAGAGGCTGGGAAGCGTGGGCCGCCCTGAGAATCTCCTACTTCACCGTGTAGTTGTGGACACAAATGAGGATGTCAGCAGGGGATGGTTCGGCTGGCGCGGTGGACCCACTCGGTGGCAGCGGTCTATCTTGGCTGAGGACTCCGCTGGGGTGCCCAAGACCATACAGAAGAGCTCTTGTACATACCCCACAAGATCTTCCACTTCTGCCCCCCTTGGGACCGCACAGATGCGAATACTGTTCCTCCGTGACCTATTCTCCAGATCTTCAGTGTGCGACTGGAGGTCAAGCTGCTGGTCCCGCAGCCACAGGATTTCTTGTTGGAGCGTCGCAATCTCTTCGTCCCTGGCCTTCGCAGTTTCTTCCAGGGCGGCAACCCGCTCCCCCACAGCATCCACATCTCTCCGTACCTCTCGTAGGTCCACCTGCAGGTCCGTCTTGATGGCCAAAATGTCCTCTCTTTGGGAAGCGAACAAGGCCTCCAGGAACTCCCTTGTGACTGCGCTGTCTGGGCCGTCCCCTGCTGGTGTTGCTCCAGAGTTCGTAGCGTCCCCTGTGGACCTCAGCAGGAGGTCTCGAACGGATCTGTCCTTTTTGTTTTTGGCCGTCACCATTGTGGGGCAGCGCCGATATTAGGTGGACAACGGTGGGGTAAGTAAGCGCACCGAACCCCAGAGAATTTGCTGCTGCGCCCGGGAGCACCGTAGGCAGCGCCTCTGCCGTAACAAGGCCCAGCTCCACCAAACTATTTGCACGGGCGGTGAAGGCCAACCAACCCCGTGAGGCCCCCGGGGGAGGCCCGCGCTCAGAATGCAGCGAGGGGCTGGCTCAGTAAGGTACCGATGATGTGGCTTCGTTAGGTACCCTAAAGCCCACTACCACCAGAGAGATGCAGTCCCATCCGGGTGGCCCTCTCCCCCAGCAGTGTCCAATGTGCAGTAAAGGTCCTCCCCAGCCCGGCCAATGGGAAGCGCCAGGAAGAACCAGCAGGAAGCTCCGTCACTTCCCCCTCGTGGCAAGCCTCACCTGCAGCTAGGCCCGAAGCCTCTCCGGCGGCCTCTGTAAGTCCAAATGGCCTCTCTCACGGCTGCAGTGCTCGCACCATAGGGGGGGGCCACTATTCCACCCAATCTGCACTGTCCCGCACTGCCTCTCCAGCGCCAGCCGAGAACGTTGCTTCGTTGGTGTCTGCCATTACACAGTAGGCCCCAGGTAGGCCGCAACCAGGCTATTGCTTCAGAGGCCCCCGTGGGACCGTGGGCGAGGTCGGAGGGCACCGGCTCTTTTGGGGGCACTCACCGAGCGCTGCGGCATTCCGGGCCTCCCATTCGCCTGGGGGCTGGTCCGGGTGCTCCCAGCGAGAAGTCTGGCCGACAAAGGCCACGTTGCAGGCCCAGGGCTGGGCCCGGGCACTCACCATCCGTGGGGCGTGAGGGACAAGGTGCCGGTGCGGGGGATCACTCTGGTTCCTCGGAGCGGTGATGGAGATGAGGTACTCTCCAGGGGCCCATCGGCAAGCAGTAGTGTGTCCGCCACACGCAAGAGGCACTCTGGTGGTCCATGTAGCAAGCCTTGCGTCTCCCCGCACTCCGCACCGGGGCTGCGGGACTGACCGGGGCCGCCCAGTTCAATGCAGTCAGGCCACAAAGATGTCCCACCGCTCTCCGCCCCAAGTGCAGAGCAGCAGCGAAGTCGATGACGGGGGATCTGGGGGCTGGGAGTGCCGTAGTCGAGGCTGTGGGCCCGGCGGGAGCGGAGCTCAGGAGCAACACGTCCGCTCACACCGCCATCTTGGCCACGCCCCAATAGTTGTGATTTTAAACTGTGATTCCAGAGACACGAAACTGGGGGTCAAGTCTCTTCCCAACGGGAAATTATACTTATAAAATGTAATAAGGTAAGCCCAATGTTATGCTATTGGAGAGATAAAATGATTTAAAGAGTGTTTTACTACCAGGACATGTAAAACTTAAAAGTACATGTCCTACGTTTTACATACACTCCACCCTGCCCTTGGGCTGTCCATGGCCTACCTTAGGGGTGACATGTGTATTAAAAAAGAATGTTTGAACATGGCAAGAGGGTCAACTTGCCAAGTCGACATGGCAGTTTAAAACTGCAAACACAGGCTCTGTAGTGGCAGGCCTGAGACATGTGTAAAAGGCTACTTAAGTGGGTGGCACAATCAGTGCTACAGGCCCACTAGTAGCATTTAATTTACAGGCCCTGGGCACATGTAGTGTAATTTACTAAGGACTTATAAGTAAATTAAATATGGCAATTGTGGATAAGTCAATGTTACCATCTTTTAAGCAGAGAGCACATGCACTTTAGCACTGGTTGGCAGTGGTAAAGTGCCCAGAGTCCCACATCCAACAAAAACGAATTCAGCAAAAAGGGGAAGAGGAAGGCAACATGTTTGGGGGTGACCCTGCAGAAAGGGTAATTTCCAACACCACCATAAAAGCTGCATTTTGCCCTGGAATATTTGATGTCTAATCAAACCTTTGGCTTTTGACACCTAGTAGATGCTGGCATCATAGGTTGTTTCTTTACATATCTAGATATTTCACCAAATGCCTTTAAAATCTCACATTCTCTGACATTTTCAATTAAACAGATACCCACGTATGGCTTTTGGATTATATTGAGCTTGTTAAAAAAACTCATTGGGGTTAATTATTTCCCATTTTATATGTATTCCATTATATCTGGCCACCTTAATATCATTCACTATAATCTGCTGCTTGGCCTGTACTCCGTAGAAATTGTTTGCAAAGTCAGTACTCTGTGGAAGATGGTCACTAAGGCAATTATCATGTAAGTGAAAATTTGAAACAAATGGGCTTAGGTTTTCCACCATCACTATATAATCTATAATGCTGCCATCATCTCTGCTGATATATGTACTGGCAAAAGCAGCTGATGGTTTGCTCACTTCATTTGCAAATGTAAACTTGTATTTCACCATCATGGCTAAAGTGAGTTTCCCCTTTAACTTTTGTGTCAGAGAAACCACACATTTCCCTACCTGAGAATTGGCAACGGTGTGCTTTGAAATCTCCCCCCCTATAATCGATAATGGTTATAACCAGCTTTATATTCAAGAAATGATAAATCCTTGTCAAGCTTATCTAGAACGTCTAATTTCTCCTTTCTAAAGATGTTATTGTAGTAATTTACAATTATCAAACGAGCACCCCTCTGACTCTCTAAGCATAGAATTTGATAAAAATCATTGCCAGCCAAACATTTAGGGCCTGATTATGAGTTTGGCAGTGCGGGAGTGGGACCACCCCCCGCTGCACCACCAAACCTGTGTGCACACCGCCCACCAGATTATGACTTTTTCAGTCACTGGTGGGTTTTTTGGCATTCCCATGGTGGTGCCTATGGAATAGGCACTGCAGTGGGAACGTCAAAGGCAGTACCTGCATGGCAGGGAATGGTGCAGTCCATGCCGTGCAGGTACCTGGGTCCTTGCACACAGGAGGGCACAACATGTGCCCCCTGAATGCACCCTATGACCCAGAGGCAACAGGGTGCCCTGTAGGGCCCTCTTTGTTTCCTCTCTACTACTGTTTTCATTGAAGAGGAACTGCCATGAAAACTGTAGCGGAGAGGAAACTCGTAATATGCTTGGCGGGACTGCCCAACCCATTTCACTCTGCGCACCATTATTAAACCATTATAGAGTTTGCTGATGTGTTCATTTATTTTACCCATTCTAATGCACAACTTTATTCTTAAGATCAGCCCACAAATTGCTTTCTGCTGTTGGGCAAGAGTTGGCACATTTCAGAAATCCAAAATATGTGGTGTGGCCTTGGAAGAGGAGGGGGAAGTTCGAAAAATGTCAGGTAGCTGCTGTTCATCATTGCCATATTTTTAGGCTCTTGACATAATCATTTTAAACGAAGAGTCACATTATGATTCCCGGTCTGATGTGCTTCCTTCCTATTTGAATGGATAGTGGAGTTTGAAACACCCCCAGCTGGAATGGTTGATTGTGACCCTTTCAAAATACATGAACTGCATTTGCAGAAGGCCCATCATTAAAAGTGCAGGATATAACAGTGGAGGGCTGTAGGTTTTTTATATTATCTAGGTTGGTGGTAGTTAGATCTTCTACCACCATCAATTGGTGACTTAAGGTGTCTATTGCTATTTTCAGTTGCTCTTCGAAAGTCCGAAGTAATGCTAACACCTGCTCAAACATTTCAGGGCTAGTAGATCCCTTCATTCTTATCAAGGCAGAGGTTTTGAGGGGATGACAGGATGAGTATGTTGTGCCTTTGTAACTACATCCCTCTTTTTCCTAAACTGTGCTGGGTTGTCAGAGGAAGAGGGTGATAAAATATTAATAGAGAGTATGTGATTTGATACACAGGAATTTCCCCCTCTTTTCCCACAAAGCACATGGACGTTATTTGTTGCACCTTCCAGTTGGACAAATTCTCCACTTCTGGCACACCACCTTTGATGAAAATAGTTATTTACTATCTGTCTCTTTTTTTAAATTAAGAGTCTGTACTCTTATGAACCAATTTGTTGTGCTGCCCAGTCTATAAATTTGCTGTTTGATTTAGCCCTATAAATTCTATAATTGTCACCATCCTACATTATTAGAATATTCTCATATACCCTTAGTAATTTGAAATTGACTGTACAATTGTCCATCTTGCATGGACACCCTTGAAGTTAGGCTATTATATAATGATTTTGTTTCATTACAGATTCTGCTGATGTAATGTTGTAAGTGTAGACTTCACCCCACAGTAATACTTAGTTTTTTATGCAGCAATTAATATAATTCTTTTGCTCCTTTATATCATTGTAGTTAAAGGTGTAATTATTATGTACAGTCAACGCTCTCCACTTATCGGTCTTCAAAAGATTGAACATTGAGTAGGTGCTTTCAAAATGTGCCCTCATGTTGAGAAAAATACCTCTCTGCTTGACAGGCAGCACATTTGATGCACTAAGGCCCTTCGAACTTGATGCACAATTATGTCTTATAATTTTAGAACTTTGCATCTGAACAGCTAGAATTGGGAATGTGATGCAATTGGAGATTCCTCACACACTGCATCGTAGGATATGAGAGTGTAACATAATCCTCCCTAGCACTAAATCATCCTTTCACTAATGTCAATGCTAATGCTTGCGCACACTCACACCTTGTAATCTTGTAATATTGTTGCATAACAATTAGCTCTTTCCCCATAATGTATTTATTACTCTTTCAACATTAAAGGGATATAGTCTTACCTGGATGTGGCCTGCACTATATAAAACTATGAATAAGTAAGTTCAGAAATGCAAAGATTTTGATAGGTTAAATGTTGGCATGGTGCCTCTGGGAGAGTAAGACAAGCTTTCTCTAATAAGGAACTCCCTTGCCATCTGAACCCTGGTGAATGACCCCATCACAATGTAACACAATTGTCCCTCTGTGCCTAAAGGAACCCCCACATCTTTCCATCTATACCCTTATTGCTTTTCCAGTTAATTTGAGGAGGTGTTGTGGACAGAATATTCAAAATTACATTTCCCAGTACAAACATAAGGTTACTGAAATATAGTCATGTAAAAATATGGTGGACATCAGTAACAAAAGTAAGAATATCACTTTTAGTGTTGTTTTTAATATCGTTATAAATATATCATGACAAAAATGTCATTGTAAATAATTATGTTTTTTGATATTTTTGTTATTTTGTTGTGTTACTTTTTAAATTTATGTTATGTACTTAATTTAAAAATTAATTTATTTTATATATATTTATAAAATAATAATTGTAATGTTTCTTATATTTATTTGCAAACGTTTTTGCTTTTTAAATTGTTTTAATTAAAATATATATTTAATCGCATTTTTAGGAGTGGGATGTTGAGTTTACAGAAGTTAAAGGTGGGGAGTTTTTTTAAGTATGTTTGCTTAAATAATTATTGTACATATTTTTGGGAATTAAAATTGAACATTTATTAGTAATTTAATGTTTTAGAAATGTTAAATTTATATGTAAAGTTCAATTTTTTTTAGAATGTTTCAATTGCTTTTAATAATGTAATTTAAGATAAAAATGTATGAATACATTTTGCATAATTTAACAGTTTATACATTTATAATTAATTTTATTTAATGTTTGTTTTTATTTTATGTATTATTTTGTGTTAACAAATCTAATATATTATAGATGTATTTATGTATTATTTAAAATGTATTTAAGGTTCATTTAAAGAAACATTAAGTTTGCATTTTCTAGTTATTACTTTGTAATTTTTATAAGTTTTACATTTATTTTAAAGTTATTTGGAGAATTGGAAATTTGTATTTATTAAATATTTAAAAAATAGGTTATATATTGTGTTAGTCAAATTTTGTTAAGAATAAACAAATACTTAGTAAGATTTGTATGACTAGTAAAATCAAGTTACTGGGGGGTCACAAGCACCTTGCAGACTGGCGCCTTCCTGCATAGATTTGCCATCTTCCCCAGTCAACCTGAAAAAGACTGCAGTGAATCCACTAAAGCGGCAGAACTCTGGGAGAGTTCTATTTTGTTCATGCTTATTTCACAGCAACAGAAGCAAACTAACCCTTCTGGAGTGCTTTCTCTTCATGGACTCACAGCAGTCTTTTCTGATAAGATTTTCATTAGTGGGATGTTTTTATTTATAAGGAAATAGAGTAGGGAGATTTATGATGTATACAGTTTTAATACTTATATTTTATTTCATGTTATAGATCATGGGTACTCACAAACATTTTCCCAGGTGCCGCAAAGTTTTGTATTTGGTGTGACCGAGGGCTGCACTGATGCCAGCGGGGGGGGGGTGTAAAGTGGGTGTAGAGGAAGCGAATCATGTATATCTACTGGCTGCACTCAATTGCGGCTGCTCCACTTGATCAAATTGTGTGACCCTGGGCAATTGTTTTATTTCAATTTCCCTCCTTTTTCTTCATTATCACATATAAAAGGACCTCGAAATACATGACTTCAGGATGCATGCAGTACAAAACCATCTCCTGTGCTTGGATGTAATCACTAATGGCATTGTCGGGGGGAGCATGAACGTTTCTAAATTCATGTTTGAAAACCATCACTTAAAAAAAATTACTTCTGAACGCACTGCTATAATTTGATTTACTAAGGTGAAATGGTTCTACAGGTCAATGAAATGCACTTTTTAAATTTTCAAAAGACTATCCTATTTTTACTCGTTTGCTGTCTTTAAAAATGAAGGTGTTCCTAAAGTTAACGGCCTAGTTACTTCCTTTTGTTTAACTGCAATGAACCATTAAATAAGTGCTTGTTGCATATTTAAATTTTTTTATGTTAGTGCTGAGTCAGTATACAGTAGCCCATGCTGCTTCTGTTCAGGGGCCCCATGTAAAGTTCAGGGGGGCCGCATGCGGCCCCTGTGCCGTACTTTGAGTATCACTGTTTTAGATTCAAACTGTAAGTATTTTATATGCAAACCTTTAGTTTAAGCAGTACGATTGTTCCATGTTCTGTTCAACACCTTCCTCAAAATGGTTTAGATTAGAGTGGGATTAGAAAATGTAACATCTTTAACGTCCAACGCCTTCCGAAATATGGTTTAGATTGGGGTGGGAATAGTCAATCTGATGCCTTTAGTTTCCATCACCCTTCCCAAAATGATTAGGATGGGGTGGAAATAGCAACTCTGACCCCTTTAGAGTTTAACACCTTTCCCCAAAATATTTGTTATCAAAGTGGGAGTTGTAAATCTGAACCCTTTAGTGTCCAACACCTTCTTTTGAAAACTTAGATTGGAGTGGGTATAGTAAATGTGACCTCTACAGTGTCTATCAACTTCCCCAAAATAGTTATGATTGGAGTAGGAATAGTATATGCAACCTCTTTAGTGTCTGACACCTTCTCCAATATGGTTTAGACTGGAGTGAGAATAGTAAATCTGACAGCATTAGTGTCCAACACCTTCCCCAAAATACTTTAGAATGGATTGGGGATTTTATATCAGACCTCTTTAGTGAGCAACACCTTCCCAAAAATGGTTTATAGTTTGTAGTTGTGTGTAGTGTGTTTTTAAACAAATAATAAAGAATACATCTCACTGTTTTGATATGTTATTATTCATGTTTGATTTATTTTATGTAATTTTTATTATTTGTGATATATACATGTTTTAAAAAATAATATGATGAAATACATACTTTTTACATATTACAGTGGTGCAATATTTTTATATTTTTGGTATAGTATCACGTGTATGTCATTTCTTAACACATTTTTAAGTCATACATTTTAAAACATTTTTCACAAATGGTACGTAATTATTTATTCATACATTGTTTTTTTATACATAGAATACTGCGTTCTTGGATTTTTAGAATACATTAATTAGAACTATTTCATGTATTCTTATAATACTATTTAGTTTATACTTTTACATATACATTTGTATTTGTCCAATAGATTGTTTAACATTTTGTTTTATGGTGGTAGTGAAATACTTGGGCTTACAAGATTATGGGGATTAACATAGGGAACTAGTGTTTCTGGACTGATTCCCACATATTTGGATGTGAACAGTTCTGCATTGGTTGTCAACCCTGCCATGATTCAGCAGAAACAATGCCCATTCCAAGAGTAGACTTCTCACCTGCCAGTTCATCAAGGATGCTAGTACAAAACACCATTATTGCATGGATTATTCCATCTGAAGAAAGTTGAGAAGTTGTGGGTAACTACTCATGGACTGGATATTAGATTGGTATACATTTAATTTGCTTTGCATGTCTCCGCCTTGTGTATTTTCTAAATAGAGGCATCAACCAATGGGTCTCATCTAGATAAGGTTTTGGGTCACAGAGACCCACATTATAATTCCTAAATCACTCAAGGTCAATTGCCATTGGTATAAACCTGTTTAAGAATTTATGTTTTGAATAATCCATTAAGAATGTTGCATTTGAAATTTGTGGCTCACAAGTTGAAACAAATCATTGATTGCCTTGCACATGTCTAGCTGAATAAAAGAGCTGCCCGTTTGTGGCCAAGTCAATTAAGAGCTGTATGTTCTGACAAATTAACTTTACCAAAAATAGTAACCTCCTCTACATACCCTACTCCGACTTTAGGTTAGAATACTGCCATCTACAGATTGTGAATTCCTATTTTTACAGCCTTGTTAAAGGAGAATCATATTTACTTACCATCCTTGACCAGTCATGTCAGTCTTGATCACAGACTGTTCCTTGAAACAATTAAGGATGAAATGAACTGGACTGAGGAGTACAAGTTCTCAAAGGTTTTCTTCTTGGCAATGTTGCGCAATTGGTAAAGTGAGACAGTTCACTCTGTTGCCTTCTTCCTCACTCTGTCAGACGTTCCTTCAGATTTTAACTGAACTCCTACACTGTTGAACCGCACATGAAAGCACTCTATAAAACATGGCATGAACCAGACATCAGCTTCCACTGATATGCAAGAGACTGATAGCTGTATCTGGAAATATCTTATGTCTCATATATCACAATGCTTTCCTAAGCCCAATGAAAATAAAGAATTGTAACTTCTTAAAGTATATATACTGACGAAGGCTCAATGTCGAAATGCGTTTGTTTGTATTGTGCGATTAAAATCCAAAGTGAGGATTTACCTCTAACGAGAGTGCTGGTCTTTCCTTTTTCGAGTGGGAGCTACACACATATATATATATAATATATATATATACATATGTATATATGTATATATATATATATTTTTTTTCCCTGAAAAAACACAAAGGTTACAGGGAAGTTAGAGTTAGGCTCACATTTCACTCATACAAAACCATAGAAATACAGCAGTTATAGTTACCTCAGCTAACTATAACTTATGCCCCGCAATGCACTGCTTACGACCTCACATATTACATCACTCATGACATGGTTAGTGACATCACTGATTACATCAATGATGACATCATCCAGTGAATGTAAGTGTTTTGCAAAAGTTTATGAGTGTTAAACATTTATACGAAAGTACTGAAAAAGTTAAATAAGTATATTTGTGTACTACTAATGAGTGAAACTATTTCTAACATATATTACGTGAGTGGCTGTGTGACTGTGTATCGGTGTGTGAGTGGGTGTCTGAGTGACTGTTTGAATGTATGAATGGGTCTATGAGTGGCTGTATGTGTGAATAAGTGGATATTGTAGTAGCTGTATGGGTGAATAAGTGGGTGTGTGAGTAGCTGTATGGGTGAGTGAGTGGCTGTGTGAATAGTTGTATTGGTGAGTGAGTGGGTGTGTGAGGGACTGTGTGGGTGAGTGAGTGGCTGTATGGGTGAATGAGTGGGTGGCTGTATGGATGTCTGAATGGCTGTGACTGAGTGACTGTGTGAGTGACTGTATGGGTCAGTGACTGAGTGTGTAAGTGGCTGTATGGGTGAGCGAGTGGCTGTTTGAGTGGGTGTTTGGTTAAGTGAGTTAGTGTGTAACTGGTTATATTGGAGTGAGTGTCTGTGTGAATGACTGTATGGGTGAGTGAGTGGCTGAGTGAGGGGCTGTATGAATGTGTGAATTTGTATGTAAGTGGTTGTATGGGTATGTGAGTGTGTGTGAGTGGTGGTATGTTTGAGTGAGTGGCTGTATTGGGAGGCTGTACGGGTGAGTGAGTCGGCATGTGAGTGGCTATATAGGTGAATACGTGGGTGTGTGAGTAGCTGTATAGGTGAGTGTGTGGCTGTGTGAGTGGTTGTGTGGGTGAGTGAATGGTTGTATGAGTAGCTATCTTGGAGAGTGAATGAGTGAGTGGGTGTGGGAGTGACACTGTGGATGAGTGAGTGGTTGTGGGAGTACTTTTATTGGTCTATGAATGTATATGTGAGTGTGTGTGTGGGTGTGTGAGTGGGAATATGAGAGGCAGTATGGTGGTGTGAGTGAGTGTTTGAGTTGCTCTATGAATTATATAATCAATGATGTCATCAGTGATGTCACTGACCGTGTCATGAGTGTTGTAATATGTGTGGTCACAAGCAGTACATTGTGGGGCATAAGTTATAGTTAGCTGAGGTAACTATAACTGCTTAATTTCTATGGTTTTGTACGAGTGAAATGTGAGCCTAACTATAACGTCCCTGTAACCTTTGTTTTTTTCAGTGAATTTCTAAGGTTTATTTAATTCTATTTCCAACTGTAACATCCGTGTAACCTTTGTTTTTTCAGTGAATTTCTAAAGTTTTTTTTAAATTAATTTCTAACTATAACATCCTTGTAATCTTTAGTTTAACTTAAAATATGGACAGTAAACAAGAAGAGGTCAGAGCTCACGACCAAAAGAGTAACCTGTACCTGTGTTCTTGAAACTTATTGCGTCACCTCTGAGGCCAGGGGTTGCAAAAGCAATACCAGGGGTCAGAAGGGACAAGCCAGTGCTCACAGCTGCAACCCCTAAATGACATCTGTGTTGGTAAAGAGAGTATGGTGCCCCACTGGAGCCTGTAAAATGTAGGCAGAGATAGTGTAAAGTCAAACATTTGTCACACTTCTACCTCTGAGAGACTCCTGGGTTTGGAGCAGAGGTAGTGAAACATCAAGATAGTGTCTGTGAAAGGCATAGAGGACTGGACAATCCATCACATGTCCAGCTCTTGTCTATGAAAGAGACGTAGGGTTGGAACTTGGGGCAGAGCCATTGTCCTGTCAGTGTGTATAAATGATTTTCATAGAAGTATGAATAATAGTGAGTCATATATCAGGCCAGAGCCTCTGAAAGTATATGGCCCATGAAAGCCTCATAGGGCTGTACATAGTAGGTTACATGTCACATTGCTGCTTGTGAATGGCTGGTATGAGGGTGTACTGGGAATGGATCACATCACAGCTTATGCTTCAGCGTGTGAAAGGCTGGTAGGGCTGGGCAGAGTTAATATCAGGTCATGTTGAAGCTTGTGAAAGGCTGGTCTTATGCGGGGCCATGTCACGATTTTGCCTGTGAAAGGCCAGTAGGGCTAGGCAGAGTTGGTTGTACGTCACATTGGTACTTGTGTGATATCAGGTCCTCTTCAGCTGTGAAAGTGGACATTTTATTTAGAGTTTGGCGGCCTGTTTTTATTTTTTGAATTTTTTAATATTTGTAAATGCTTCACGAAAAGTTGCGCTATATATATTCCGGTTTTGCGATTATTCACGAAAACGGCTTGATTTTTAGAAAGTATTAAGAACATATATACACATATTGTAATTAATCTTTGAGGTCAGTAGTTCACTAATATAACATGTAAAGTGAGATTTTCATAAGTAACTTTATGATTCAAAAGTGTTTAATTCCATTTCCCATTTTCACGACTACGTCAGCATCCGCGAAGACATCGGTGTTCATGAATGTCACATGACTATGTAATAAAGAGATTTTTTGGGGCAAGACAC
Source organism: Calotriton arnoldi (assembly GCA_963921515.1). Lineage (NCBI taxonomy): Eukaryota > Metazoa > Chordata > Amphibia > Caudata > Salamandridae > Calotriton > Calotriton arnoldi. The sequence continues at coordinate 624,696 of CAWUFW010008333.1, read as the reverse complement.
TTTTGATTATTCTAGAAAGGAAGTCCCCACTCAGTTTTCTTTTCTTCACACTTCCAGTGCTCAGATTTGAAGTATTTCTTGAAATTTCCAGTATTAAGATATAATTTTGCACTTTTTGGGGAACTTTTTTAAAAATAAAATGTCATCTGGTGGCAGTGGAGAGCTGGAGCCACACCCTGAGGAGCACAACTCATCTGATGAGAAACCCTCAGTGAAGCGACAGTCCATCACCTGGGAATTTTTTACTATTCCGTCTAAGGGAAAAGAAGACAGTGACGAAGCACATGAAGTGCTTATTTTGCGAGAATACCTTGTCCAGGGGTACACCAAAAATACTGGTGCACCACAACAAGTATGTTGACTCATCTGAAAACATACCAAAGCAAGCACTGTATCAGAGCCCACTGACTTCAGGTGCAACACCGATTACGCCAAGGGAGTCTATTCCTGCAGAAGTTGAGCAGTGTCTACCAGAGAAGTCACCGGAGCTCTGAAGAATAAGCACATTTTGTTTGGACTGTAAAAAAGTGCTAACGGTGGGGGAACAATCAGTTGCAGCTTTTCAAGAGGCACCTAAGAACCATATTAAATTGCACTTGCGACCCCAGTTTTGAGTTTTTTCTGTTACTATCTTTTCCAGTTGCCATTTTATTTCTAAAAAAAAAAATCGTTTTAAAATAAACAATTAGAACCAACTTTCTTGATTTAAAAATAAATAAACTGTGTGTATATGTATACGAAAGAGTATGAGTGAGTGAGTTTCTCTGTTAGTGTTTGAGTGAGTGGATGTGTGGGTGAGTGAGTGGTTGTGGCAGTGGCTGTATGGGTAAGTGAGTTGGTAAGTGAGTGGTTGTATGGGTGAGTGAGTGGATGTGTGAGTGGCTGTATGGGTAAGTGACTGGGTGTGTGAGATGCTGTTATGCGTGAGTCACTGTGACTAACTGCATAAATGAGTGAATAGTTTTGTGAGTGGCTGTATAGGTGTGTGAGTGGGTGTGAGACAGATTGCATGGTTGAGTAAGTGCATGTGTTAGTAGCTGTATGGGTAGGTCATTGGGTGTGTCAGTGACTGTATAGGTGTGTGACTGGGTGAGTAAGTGGCTTTATAGGTAAGTGAGTGGCTGTATTGGTAGCTGTATGTAAGTGAGTGGGTGTGTTACTGTCTGCATGACTGAGTGAGTGGGTCTGTCATGAACTGTATGGGTGAGTGAGTGGGTGTGTCAGTGGCTGTATGAGTCTGTGAGTAGGTGTGTGGGTACCTGTATGGGTGAGTTAGTGGCTGTGTCAGTGACTGTATTGGTGAGTGAGTGACTGTGTAAGTGGCTGTATGAGTGTGGGAGTGGGTGTATTAGTAGCTGTATGGGTGAGTGTTTTTTTTAGTATCTGTACTGGTGAGTGACTGGGTGTGTGAGTAACTGTATGGGTGAGTGAGTGGGTATGTTAGTAGCCATGGGTGTCAGTGAATGGGTGTGCCAGTGACAGTATAGCTGTGTGACTGGGTGTGTGTGTGGCTGTGCAGGTCAGTGAGTGCCTGTATTGGTAGCTGTATGGATGAGTGAGTGGGTGTATCAATGACTGTATGGGCGAGTGAGTGTGTATGTCAGTGACTATGTGTGAGCAAGTGAGTGGGTGGGTGACAGGCTGTAAGGCTGAGTGAGTGTGTTACTAGTTGTGTGGGTGAGTGAGTGGGTGTGTTAGTACCTGTATAGGTGTGTCACTGGGTGAGTTAGTGACTATATAAGTGAGTGAGTGGCTGTGTTAGTAGCTGTGTGGATGAGTGAGTGGGTGTGTTAGTGTCTGTATAGCAGAGTGAGTGGATCTGCATTAACTGTATGGGTGAGTGAGTAGGTGTGTCAGTGTCTGTATGGGTGAGCAAGTGAGTGTGACAAGCTGTATGGTTGAGTGAGTGTATGTGTGTTAGCTGTATGGGTGAGTGAGTGGGTGTATCAGTGACTGTATAGGTGTGTGACTGTGTGTGTGAGTGTATGTATAGATGAATGAGTAACTGTGTTAGTAGTAACCCTGGGTGGTGAACTACGCTACGCTCGCGGAGTTTGCGGAGTTTCGGTAACTTTGCGATTCGCGTAGAACGCAAAGTTACCGAGCACTACGCAATTTGCGGCGTAGCGTAGCGGTTTTTCTTCTTCGCGCGCTCAATATACGTTCTCGCGCACGCGGTAATGACCTACCGTGATTCTGCGTTCGCCATCGCAACTTCCTATCTGTTCGCGGGCGCCACGAGATTTGGAATCCGGCCGCACGATCCCGCGAGAGTGTGCGAACGCGAACACGTCATTCGGACGCGCGATCTGACTTCCGGCGGCAGTGTTGGTAAGATCGCGATCCCGAACACGAAGAAATTACAATCTGGCGAAGAATATCTCTCGAGCATCATAAAACCTTCTCGAAAATGATGATTTTGCTCCCAAAAACTCCTCAGATTGTGATTTGGCTGTAGTTTTTTGTGCAAGGAGTCCTTTTCTTTTTTACTTTTTTTTCCAAGAGGAAGGAAGTGCCCCTGATTCTCAAACTTCCTGTTCCTGTCCAGCAGGCTCCTCCCAGTGCTTTGTCCATGTGCTGTTCACTTTCATTTGGATTTGGAGCTGGAAGGATCACTTTTTGTGTCTGTCTGCTGCATCATATCATTGGATTGGATTTGAGGACTTTTGGATTTGAGATTTTACAAGTAAGTTGGAGAATTGGTGTACTTGTTTGTTTGATTGGGGCTTGTTTGTACCTACATTTTTTGGGGGATTTCCATAGTTTTTAAAATTTATTGTTGTGGCCTGTAGTTTCGGTAGGGGCCTAGTTGTTTTTCTTTGATTGGAATTTCAGCCAGTAGGCCCAGAGCCAGAGGTACCCATGGGTGCATGTTTCTGTGGTGTCTGTTGAATTTAAACATCATGTAGGGCATGCATGGTTGGCATTGAATTGAATTGGTAAATGTGGTTTTTGGGGTGTTTTTCACTTTTTGGGTGTAATATATACCTTTGTTGGATGTGTGTGTGTGCTTGTTGTGTAACTTTCCAACCTTTCGTAGCCCTGTGGATTTTCGTTTTTGCATTTTTGTATTAAAGCTGTGTTGTTTAGCAGGCCTCCTTTGTCTGGTCATATTATTATAGGCCTGCTTGAGTTCATTGTTTTCCATGGCCTGTTGTGACTGTGAGTGACCACGTGGCTTGGGGCCATTTTGTGGTGGTAGTTTAGTAGTGTGCTGCTTTTTCCATATAGGCCTGCATGTCTTTTCTTTGTTCCCCTTGGCTTATGCTTGTTGTGAACTTGTGGGTGGCCTGGCCATGTGGTGGCGGCCATTTTGTGGGACCAGCCACTGTGCTTTTGCCATAGGCCTCCAAGCTTGCGGCCTAGTCTGCCAGTAGGCCCGGAGGTAGTCATCCTCATGGGTGCATAAAAACTGTTTTGTAACATCATTTAGGCCATGGACGGCATTGGATTGAATTGCAAAATGTGGGTTTTGGGGTGGTATTTCAGTTTTTGGGTGTGTGTTAAATAAATAGGCCTTTTCAGCCAGTAGGTAACCCAGGGCGTTCAGCTCGCGGACTTTGGGCAACTCCGCACTGCGCGACAACGCGGACTTACACTTTTTATCTTCTTCGCGCGCTCAATATACGTTTTCGCGCGCGCGATAACGACTTTTTGTGACGATCGCGATGCCGAACACGCAGAATTTACAATCTGGCGAAGAATATCTCTCGAGCAGCATAAAACCTTCTTAAAAATGATGATTTAGTTCATTTTGCACAAAAAACTCCTCAGGTTGTCATTTAGATGTAGTTTGGTGAGCAAGGAGTTACTTTTTTTTGTTTTACAATTTTTTTCACGAGGAAGGAAGTTGGGTGGCCTGGCCATGTGGTGGCGGCCATTTTGTGGGACCAGCCACTGTGCTTTTGCCATAGGCCTCCAAGCTTGCGGCCTAGTCTGCCAGTAGGCCCAGAGGTAGTCATCATGGGTGCATAAAAACTGTGTTGTCTGTGGAATTTTGACATCATTTAGGCCATGGATGGCATTGAATTGAATTGCAAAATGTGGTTTTTTTTGGAGGGTCTATTTCACTTTTTGGGTGTGTTAAATAAATGCCTTTTTTGCGTGTGTAATTATAATTATGTGTTGTTGTAGTGGTTGTCTAACTTTCCAAACTGTTTTTCGCCATGTGGATTTTAGTTTTTGCATTAAAGCTGTGTGTGTTTTATCAGGCATCCTTTGTCTGGCCATATATAGGCCTGCTTGAGTTCATTGTTTGCCGTGCCTTGTGCCTGTGAGTCACCATGTTGCTGGGGGCCATTTTGTGGTGGTAGTAGTGTGCTGTTTTTGCCACATAGGCCTGCGTGTCTTTCCATTGTTCCTCTTGTCTTACTGCTTCCAAATCCATCCCCATTGCCAGCTGCAGCTCCCTGATGCTGCATACATCCCACGTGATGCACAAATTTAGGCCAAACATGCTCCACTACATTTTAGTTTTTGTTCTTTACTATTCTTATTCTTCCAGAGTGTACACACTACACAGTAGCCAGGAAAGCCCTGGCCTTGTTGTCAAAGTCTCATAAATGGCTACACTGTTGTTGTTCACTGAGTTTCTAAAATTTAATAATTGAGTCCACCACACACTAAGTTCTATATTATATTTGTTTGATTTGTGCTATCGTTTGACTGATGTTATTCTGGCTTTTTTGATTTTAGGTGCACAAAGACTGAGGAGGAGGTGTATCATCATTGCCCCTTGCACTGCCAGACAGACATCCTGCTGCTGTACACAACGTGACGTGTGACCTGACCAGACATCTCTGCAACTGAGTGCTGCTGACATCTGAAGAAGATGGGCCCAAAGAAAGCAGGTACCAGGTCCTCCAGTACCAAGAAAGTTGCTATTGAGAAGAAGGAACAGAAGAAGGAAGTGACACTTAAGTCTGGTGTGCCGCCCAATACCTTTTTTGGGAAAAAAAAATTACGCCTGCAGCAGCGGTGTCCGGGGGGCAAGCTGGGGGCAGCACCTCCGCATCAGTGGGCCTAACCCACCAACCCAGGCCCAAGCACATGAGTGTGGAAGAGGTAGCCAGCCTAATGGTGGAAAGCAGGGATGCTGAGCCTGAGATAAACTTATCGCTATCTCAAAGTAGTACCCAATCAACGCAGGAGGAAACACAGCAGATAAGTGGTCAACAACAACAGCCGCAACCACCGCCCGCAATAGTAGTTGTTGTTCCTCCCGAAGTAGGGGCAGTTCAGGAAATTGAGCCTCATGCAGAGGTAGAAGAAGAAGCCACTCATTCAGAAGATCCATTGTCTTCCAAATCTCCAGCAAGGAAAAGGAGGGGTAGTCCATCAAGTTCCTCACCAAGCCCCCCTTCTGATGATCTAGATGCCACTTGGAAGCCACAAACTGAGTCTGAGAGGGAGCCACGTCCCAAGACCAAGCTAGGGAAAAGGAAGGTTCCAGAAAGCCTTCCACTTATGGAGGTCGATGTAGAACAGCAGGATGATGATGTTGATAAGCCAGTCATCACGAACATCACTCCCGGCCCCGAGGAGATGGAGACCAACATTATTACCCTATCAAAAATCGCTGCGAGGGATGTAGCACGCATACCTCCACAGGTAACACCAACACGACCTACAGCTTCCATATTTGCATTAGCAAAGGCCCGGCAGCGACCTACATCCAGCACAACCACCACCTCAGTAGAAGTAGGTAGTGGTACAGCAGCACAGAGTCAAATTCAACACACACCCTCCAGTTCATCCGGCATTGGAAGTGGCACCTCCAGCAGGAGGCAAAAGTTAAGCTCCCCAGTTTGGGACTTCTTTACGGTTAGCGAAAAGGAGGAGAACATTGCTATATGCTCCATTTGTAATACCTCTGTTAGTCGTGGTAAGCTTGGTACAAACTATGGTACCGGAGGCCAAATGACCCATCTGAAAAAACACCACTTGATCAGCTGGGAGGACCACCTTCGCGGCATAAAAACTGCAACCATTGGTGTTGGTGGGGATAAAGGAGTACAAGATCCGATCACGGTGGAAGAGGAAGGACAGGGAGACATTCTCTCTGGTAGTGGTACACCAGGTGTCCCTGACCCCAGCAGTGCAGTGTTAAAGTCACCCACATCTTCAGCAACATCTCAGTGGCACAAGAGTAAGAGTCAGCCTGAGACACCAAGGAGTACCGCAATCAAAAAAAGTGCGTTGTTGAGCCTAAGAGAAAGGAAAACCATGCAGCCTACCATTATCAGCATGTTTGGGGGAGGGGCAGTACGAACGCAACCACCCAATAGCACGTTTGTACAATGCGAAGCTGGCTAAAATGTTAGCACTGGACCTTCTCCCTTTTTCTTTTGTTGAAGGGGTGGGTTTTCTGGAATTTGTGTCAACCATCTGCCCAAAATGGCATGTTCTCAGCCGCTACTATTTTGCCAGAGTTGCTGTTCCAGCACTACATCACGACGTGCTGGAATTGCTTGGAAAAGCCTTGAAGCAGAGTGCTGTTCACAGTATCCACCTGACAACAGACATGTGGACCAGTTGCCAAGCCACAGATTACATGTGCATCACTGCACACTGGATCTCTTTTGCGGGGTTAGAGAAAAGATATCTGCTGGTGTTGACACTGCTGAGATTTTTCATGCCACTCGCAAACATGCAACTGTAGCCATGTTTGCCATGGAGAAATCTCATACTGCTGCAAACATTTTGGAAGAGTTTAACACCAAGGTCTTTGAGTGGCTGCGCCCAAGAGGGCTTAAGATTGGTTTTGTTGCCACGGACAATGGCAGTAATGTAGTTAAGGCCATGGGCGATGGTGGCTATTTCAGGGTCCCATGTTTGGCACACTGCATTAACATTGTTGTTCAAGACTTTTTGAAAAATTAATCCAAAGTCAGCAACTTACTGGCCACCTGCAGAAGAATATGCACACATTTCAGCCATTCTTTTAAAGCCCGAAGCAGATGCGGGTCATTCAACGTGAGCATAAAATGCCAGTCAAAGTGCTCATCCAGGAGGTGCCAACACGTTGGAACTCAACTTATTACATGCTTGATCGTCTGTTTGAACTGTACATACCACTCAATGCTTATGTCATGCAAAGATTAGGGGAACCTACTGTGAGAGGCATGACCGTTGAGATGGGTCAATGGGACCTCATTAAATGCCTGACTGAGATGCTACTTCCTTTTGAAATCTTCACACGTGAAGTCAGCAGGGAGGACTGTACTATGGGCCAAGCTATCCCATTGTTGCACATGCTAGAGCTACAGCTGAAGGAGGTGTCTGAAACGTATGCAGGTGTGGATGACAAACAAGACGCATATCATTTGGCAGAGACCTTAGCCGCTCACTTATCTGCAAATACAAGGATTCAAAATAACATTGTGTCACAACAACATTACATTAGTGCCACAATTTTGGATCCACGGTACAAAGTATTTCTGAACAGTAAGGCAGTAATTCCTTTTTCGGAAGTGGATGTTGCCAAGTACAAAACTTTGATAGCTGAGGAAGCCACTATTTTCGAAAACGAACGGCTGTTAATTACAGGCCCCCCACCCTAGGCCATAACAAGTACTACAGGGCATCCAGAGTCAAGTTCTACTTTGGAGCCTGAGGGCAGTGCGTTTGCCTCCCAGCAGTCACCTACACCAACAATAACATCAACAACAGCAAGAACAGGATCATCCACAGTACAATCAGCAACTGATTGGTTTCTACGGCAGGGGTATGGTAAGTCCAGTGCTGATGCAAAGGCAAAACAGGCCGAGCACATCGGAGCACCCCTGAACATTGAGCGGACGGTCCAGGCCTATCTGGATGACCCAACAGAGGTCTTCATGGATCGAAACCCATTGGTGTATTGGTATGGGAAAAGAAGCCAATGGACAGTGCTCAGCAGGCTGGCGATAAAGTATCTGGCTTCCCCTGTCGCAAGTGTCTCTTCTGAGCGTGTTTTCAGTGCTGCTGGTGCCATTGTAACTTTGAAAAGGACCAGTCTCTCGCCCAAAAGTGTGGAGAGGTTAACCATGATCAAAATGAATCAGCACTTTATACCACCGGATTACAAAATACGTGAATCACAGCAGGAAGAGGAGAGCGACTTGGATGATGTAATTAGTGGGTTACAGGACCTACTTCTGTCCGAACCACCAGAGTTTGAGGACGAGCTCCTCTTCCCTGACAACTAGGCTTTCAAATTGTTACTTTCTTCCTTCCTTTATTTGTCTGTGTATCTGTCTTTCTGGTTCAAATCAAATCACAACAAATCCATCACCACCGTCTTCTCTTTTTATTTCCCTATTGGAGTTGCACATCTGTGCATTTAACTGTCCACTCTTCAGAGTCCTGCTTCATCTTCCTGTCTCGCCCTAGTACATTTCCATCAAGCCAGACATTGGAGTACAAGAAATGTGGCCTTTAACAGTCCCTCCATAAGAAGTGAAACGTGACTATAGCTATCCTCCGTTTTGTTTCCGAGCTAAAACTCATCAGTGTCCGAAGGCTACCGCCTCTGCAGGCATCCACAACTCTTCACTGTCAGAACTTGGGCAGGCATCCAAAAGTAAACTCATCACTGTCCGAAGGCTACAGCCTCGGCAGGCATCCAAAGCTCCTCACTGTCAGGACAGAAGGTACTTGGCAGAGAAAGACAAGACTCTTCGAAGAAACTTGCTGACATTTGTGCAAACACAATTGACCAGCAATGAGCGCTACCCAGGCCGCGGCCCATCATCACAGTGCTGACCATGTGAAGCAACTTAAACTGTGACAAAGTGCCACAGATGAATAAGACGAAAACCGAAACAGCGACTAACACTCAAAATGAATGTGGACTGGAGTAATGATGAGGCCACTGCCCCGTTAAAAAAAAACACACACCTGTCAGAACTAGGCATCTGATGATCTGACAGCCAAAGAGAAGAGCAAGACAGGTAATGATGGAATGCATTGGATGCTTGCAGACTCTGAGCGATTGCTGTTGTTTGTTGTGTTGATGTTATGCATGAAGTCGAACTCTACTCTACTAGTTAATCTACAAAGTGAAAGTGACTCAAGTGACAGTCAATGTTTCCCTTCTTGTTGTTTAATAACCAAATTGTACTCCTACTACTGCAGGTGCAGGCCAATATCTGTTGCAATTTTTTAATATGGAATATGGACTTAATCGGAGTCACTACAGACTGAGTTGGAGTTGGACAACCATGATGATGACCATACTATCTTTGCACGCAGTCAGTCAGTTGGATCGGAGATGATTGAAGGAATAACTGCGTTTCATGAAGTGGCATAAGGTAAACATAAACACAACAATTCAACAAGAAAGTAAACACAGCAGACCTACATGTCCATGTAGTGGTGGAGTCGAGTGTAGTCATATGACTGACAGCGGCGCATTGATTTAGTCACTTAATTTTGAAAATGCTAGGTTGCTGTATATGCCTTTTGTCTGGCTCTGTCAAAAATTAAGGTAAATGGAGGTTGGGTCACGGGCTGGTGCTGTGGTGGCCTGTTATGTCCTGTTGTTGTTGTAGCTTAATGCTGTAAACAGAATATACATGATATATATCCAAGCCGCCTCAGTCTGAAAGTGTTCTCTCTTCTCTTCTTGGACTCCACCGTAATTGATGCTTTTTTTTATTCATTGATTTTTCAATACCCCTTTTGTTTTTCCATTTAGACGTTACAGGCCGGCCTTTACCCTGTGCTATACTGGGAGACACAACTCACATTTACCTTACCAATCCGCATCAGGAAGGCCACCAAGATTGATGTGTGGAGCGTCCATGGAAGATAGGACCAAGAGGAAGGACGAGATTCAACTCCACAATTTGACCAGGATAATACAGTAACTTTAGTATCAGTCAGTCAAGAATAACTTTATTCGGTTTGAATAACCATAAAAGTATAACATTCATACAAGATATACAAAATTACATGTCATATCGAATCAAATACGATAAAATGTTACATGACTCAAATACTCCTTGATTTATCTCAGAAATTTAAAATACGTGATTCTTAAATTCTAAAATTCTAAAATTCTTAAAATCTAAAATTCTAAAATTCTAAAAGGGAGACGCCAATTTTAATTACATTTCATACCGTTTTCTTATTAAAAAAGCAATCCTGATAAAATTTAGTACTACCGTACAGATTGCCTCGGTAGACAGGGATAATAATCTATTAAAACCTTCCTGATAATTACTAGGGTGAGTTTTTCTTAAAAGAGGGATAAGGAACCGGGCCCTAGGTTCCTTATACAAGGCACAGAATAGGGTAAAGTGCAAAGTGCTTTGTTGTGCTATATTATCACAAGGGCAAGGAATGAGATTATTGCACCATCCGGCCTGTTTAGGAAAGGCCACTAAAAAGTGCAATGTGCAAAGCCGAAATCTATCCTTTAGTATCATTCATCATTCATCTTTTAATTAATTGGAATCCTTTTTTCTCTTCAATCATTACGACTGTGTGTTGTGTGTTGTTGTTTGTTTGCTAATTGATCCCTACAACTATTTTTTAATTTTCTTTGCTATCTTTAAAAGTAAGCCCAGTACAACATGGAATTTGGGTCTCTGAGGGCATATTACAGGCAAGGCAAATTGCATAGAATATACTGCTGCCCTGTACTGTCTAATTGTCTAGTAGGAGTTAGTAAGTACTACTCATTAACCATCAAGTTATCGTCATCATCATGCATGCATTTCCTTTTTCTCCCTTTATAGATTTTTTGGATAAGATCATGGTCGTCTGCCAAGATTGCGCTTTGCTTTTGTTGTCCATGCGTACTGTTTTTCTTTCTCAAACCTTTCCCCAAACCCCCTTCCCATCCATTCATCAAACCCTAACCCTCTTCCCCGGGCTGTGATTTATATTGAGGTGTGATGTGACTACATAAAATGTACACCAATTGATCACACGCTTGCTGGGGCAGATGTGGTGAAAGCAACACTAATTCAATTTCAAAGCAGGGCGAGGAGCTTCTTCTGCTTGCCCACCCATGCTCAGTCTATGTGCAAGCCAATTTTTTTTCCAAAGGGACCGTCACCGGCTAATAGTACATCATAATTAATTGCCGGCATTGATTGGATTCATCATCAAACTCCTACCACACAGCAGTAAAGGTTACGAATTACGGTTGTGTTAAGTTAAGTGGCTCACTCGACACAACTACAGTTTGTAACTTCTTGTACTAGGCTGTCCCCGCCACCATTATGTTTCATTTGACTTTAGCAGTTGCAAATGCAATATTGTTTGTTTGGCAGTCTTCTTCTGTACTGTATTTTACTTCGTTCTACTACTCCTCCCACAGTCGCTCTCAGGCAAGTGACTGTCTCTTTTTTATTTTTTTTGCAAATGCTACTGCCAGTGTCTACTCTACTACTACCACCACAACCATGGCATCTTCTCCATTCTCTTGGGTAACCAATGCAGCCATCGCTGTGCCAAACGTAATCATCATCAATCACAGGTAAGATAAGTTTGGTGGGAGGTATAATGGACTAGGAGGAGAGACTGACAGTACTAGTAGGACAAATAACTCAGTGAGGGGTACCGCATCTGTCTGTTTGTGTTACATCATCAGCAGATTATTTAAATCAAACACTGGCTGTGGCCCTGCAGCAGCAAGGAAACCATGTGACGTTAATTTGTAAAACAGTAACCCCCCACAAACCATTAACATTGTATGTTTAAGTATAAATATAATTTATTACCCTAACAAAAATAAACTATCCCACACCTGACCCACCCCTCTCCCTAACCCCAACCAATGTCCAAAACGAAAAAAGTCCAAAGAATGTCCAGAAACCCCAACGCCCAATTCCCACCCACCAACAAAAGGAATAAAAAAGGGGCAATGCAACAGGGTCCTATAGTTGTTATATTCAGCAGGCTTTTAGGTGTTTGTCCACCAGTATTTTGACACGCTCCTCTAGTTGCTTCTCTAGCCGTGACACCCGGAGGAGAATTTTGCGGCGAAATGCCCTGCAGTGGCATCCAGGGTGGGGGACAGCAGTGCTGGCTGCTAGAGAATAGCGGCGGCGGGCGGCTGCCAGACCGCGGTGCCGTACCACTGGAGTTGGGGCCTGGCTGGGGCCCGGGGCATCGGACGAGGCTGCAGCTGCTGCCGCCTCCTCCTCCTCCACCTGAGCCACCAGCCGCCGGTACTCCTCACAGATGGACTCCAGTTTCCGGCGCCGGGCCCTGGCTGCCAACTCCTTCCGGGATGGTTTTTCTTGGGAAGGAGTACTATCTATATCAAGAAAGAAAAAGAATATTGTTGTAACCAGTACTCTTAGCAAAACAGTAACACAAAATTAATTCAACACATAATGGCACAGTAGCACTAGCAAAAAGCATAGTACATAACATTTGTGGTAATAATCTATCTATCCTCCCACTTCCTCGGCCTCTAACATTCTTGGGAGTTTCAGGCATTATACTAGCACTATGGACTCCAGTACACAGTACACCAGTCTTCTTCTTATCTCTAGTTTAGCGAAATTACATAACCTGGTTGTAGCCGGCATGCCAGCTCGGTCATCTATGCTTGCACCCAAGACAAACATACGAGTCATGACGCAGACTCACGTTAGTTTGATTTACTACTGTCTGCAGGTGGGGAAGCTCATATTTTTCTATTACGGGTGGCACTGGCCATACTCTCTCTGTTACATGAAGGGCAATTGGTCAATTTCACTTTCACAGTGCCCTGGCTACTACAAAAAGGCAGATTATATATCTGATCCAATGATCATTGCTTTTATATGGGACGACGACAAAAGGTCAGTAGCGGTCGGTGGTGGGACTCGGGGAGTGCTGCCGGGCGGTGACGTGGGGAGGGGCAGGGTGGGGGTAGTAAACTATGGATTACGGCCAATTACAGGTAAGTAAACATATAAATAAATAAAACTAATTTTGTTGCGCGCACTGCATCGCATTTGGCGGTGCAGTGCGCACAATGAAATTCGCTTTATTTATTTTTATGTTTACAGTAAAGTTACCTGTATTTGGCCGTGTAATACATTGTTTACTACTACCCCCCACCCTGCCCCTCCCCACATCGGCTTTGCTACTCTGGTGCGGTTTCTTTTACATTCCCTTAAAACTAAGACTGTGCATCCCATGACAGTCTCCACCTATGCTCTCTATGATGAATACATACAGGCATCCATCCATTCTAAGTAAATGTCTATCATTCTTCTTAATCTCTCCACAAACCTTACTTTGTTTCACCAACAACAACCCATGCGTCCACTCACTCCGTTGCTTGCCTTGGCTTTGAGTTTCACCCAAACACCGCTGATGATTCTTGCTATCCACAGTATCCACCCTTACTGTGTCGCCCACCCACCCAGGCAGGCATCCATTCTTCTTTCACCTTCCACCCATCCTTCAACAACACATGCATCTGATTCCTATCAGCCACCTATCCATGCTTCCAACGTATCCTTCTCTGCCAGTCATCATATTAAATCTCGCCCATCCTTCCTCCTTCCACCCTTCTTTCCCTTTTTGTTCAACACATCCATCAAGGTCATCTGATCTGACTTTTAGTCTCCTCCATAAAACTTTCACAGCTGAGTTGGAGTCCGTTAGAAGAGGCCATTGGTTAATCAAGTCACGCTGTTAATGCTATTGCTACTGCATTGCTAATGCTAAGTAAAGGGTGTCTTCTTCAACCGTTGTATAATGTTCACTACAACTTCATACCTAATATGTCTCAACAACAGTACAGTGAGTGAAGTCAACACCCTTCCAGCTAGTGCAATGTCAATAAGTAATGAATATAACTTACCACCGCCCGCCACTGCTGCTGGCTCACCCCCTGTAGCTCCTGAAGGTGCTGCATCTCCTGCCCCCTCCGGAATGGTAGAATCGCCGCTGGCCCCGCCGGCACTGGTGGTCGCTAGTACGCCTAGATAAAAACATGACACATTTTTAGATGCCTGTACACCTCCCCCTATTTATTCGTTTTCACTAGCAAGATTGAAAAAAAAGTTAATACATACATATACATCACATTCACTAGTCCAAATCGGGTACTAGAGTAGAGTCTGTAGACACTAGTAGTGTTATGGTCCCTAGGGTCATTATTATAGTATACTCTACTCTTTACAAAGTTAGCCTGAGCCATGCAACCATTTTTCGCTTCATGTCTTTTGCGCATGTTACCTCGCAGCTTGTTGTGCAGTAACAGTAAGACGCCTTTTTGAGCCCACATGAGCTCATACAGCTACTGTCTGAGCGTTGCGTACAAGAGGTCGAAAAACAAGCCACTTTGTTATGGAGTTCGGTTAGTCCGTATTGCTTAACCATAAGTAACATGTTACACTTTTTTGGCAGGACTGAGAAATGCTTTCATTATACTATCTAACGCGCACCTTTTTTCTCAGGCAGAAGATTACCTTCTACGAACCAGAGATTTGCAGAGCTTATGAATGATGCATGTAACCAGTAATTCTACGTTCTACGGTGAGGAGTCTCCCAGAATTCGCACAGATCTTTTGTCTTCTATCATCATGCCCTTGTTGTAACAATGTTTATTGTTTTAATCTTATGCATTTTGCTGTTGGAGCTGGCTGGAGTACACTGAATTTTATAGAACAACATACAGAGCTTGTTAGTTGAAAATAAACCTTTTGAACTTACACATAGACTCTGTGGTATTTGGTGTGGTGGTGGTGGTGGACTTACACGAGTGAGTGAGCGAAAGGGTGTTATCTGTTCTGGGTTGTGTAATCATTGGGTATCTTTGGGTGGGGGTTCGGGGACCTAATGAGACACTATAGCTAGTCGTTCAGGGGATTGTGGGTTCACTTCTGACTGAGGTGTGAGGAAGGTCCAAGTTCCAACCTCCCATCACCAACATCCTATTTTCTTGTGCATAGTTCTGCATGTGGCTGTGCAGAATCCCCACATCAGTAGTAGTATGTACTATATCCTATCAAAAATAGTCAAATATCTGGTTGGGCATCTTGTTTGTGGTAATTGTCAAAGCCTCAAGATTAAGAAGCCTAGAAGAGGACAACCGAAAGGACTGGACTCAGTGGCTAGAGCTATTGGTCAATCTGAGTTTTATTCAAAACCGTAAAATAAAGAGTGGCAATGCAAACTGGGCAAGCTTAGCGACAGACTAATAGTAGTAGTACAGACATTCATAGCAGAGGCAGTTAGAACTTAGAGGCAGGGATAACCAGAATTTAGAAACAGATAATCAAGTCAAGATCAAAGAATCTTTTGTAAAAAATAGAATTAGGGAGTGGAACCAGAATTAATAGTTCGGAAAAAATAAGGTACAGTAAAAGTTAGGGCAATATAATTGTTAATATTAACCACTGGAGGACTTACTGGGACCAGCAGCAGGAACCTCGGTAGAGGAGCGGTCCTCTGGTGGTTGTCCCGCCGACTCGGACCCCGTCTTCTTGCCCCTGGGTGCTGCAGATCAGTGATCATGTAAGATTTAATAAAGAAAGACACAAACATTAATGATTGCTGTGAAACAAATAAATTATCTAAAAAAACGCTCAATAAACGTTTTAGGAAACAAAAATTGCAATAAAATTGACCTATCTAATCTGATCGACTACTGGCTTGCGGGATTCACGGACAGTCTACTTATTTAGGAACACTAATTCAGTGTTCCATTCTGATTGATTCAAATAAAATCCAGAACACTAACTAAGCCTAAGTACCACCTGACCTAGCCCACCTATTCCAGACGGGCCAATTGTTCATTAAGTCTGCATTTCCATTTTTTTAGCCCTCAAAAATGCATAGATGAGAAGGAGGACAGGTCACATGCATAAATTGGTGCATAATGCATACACCAAATTGTTGGTTGGTTGCGTCTGATGTTCTGCTGCTGACTGACACTGCTAAGCCTACCACTCACTAAACAAACTACAAAAGGTTCTACTAAGGACTGGGGTAAGCAGCACTCAGTGACAGAGGATGCGTCACGCAGACCGCTCAAAAATTATAAACTAATAGTAACTAAACCTAGTATCAATCCATCCACCACTATTTGACAGGAGGACAAAGGAAGGACTAGAGTCTCTCTAGCAATAGCATTACCTAACTTAAGTTCTCTAAAGTAAACTCTTACATAATAATAAGGACAAGCGAGCGCAAAGTTGCAAACAAGTAAGAGTAGCGCCCAGCACCTGTGTCCTACAATCACAGAAGGTTTTGAAACGTAATTTACCTGCAATGTAAGCAGCAGTATTCTTGTTATTTGTAAAAAATGTATACACAAATCACAATACTTATACTACTATATATATTAGCTACTCACCAAGCCCCACGACCTCGACACCTAGCAGGTCCAACAGGTCCTGCTCCCGGTCCAGGATGTCTGACCACCAGTGTGCCAGCTGGTTATGGGTGCGCCGGACACCTGAGCAGCGAAACATTGCCCAGCGCACCTTCGCCCACCGGCGGAGACGCTCCTGGGTAGGGTACCCGGAGCCTGGCCTGCCGCCTGCTGCCAAGGTCAAGGGGAGGTGGTGCTGAACAAAAAAAACAAGGGCGGCCACCTCCGCCTCACTAAAAAGCTGGCGGGCTTGCACCCCTGCAGGGCGCAGTCTGCCGCAAGGCAGGCGGCTCTTGGGCGCACGTGCCTTGCCCTTCGAGCCGTTACTGCTGCTGCTACCCTTCGCCATGGTTCTGGGGTGGGAGGAGGCGGAAAAGAAAAGTTAGAAGGGAAAAATAAAGTTAGGGGAAGAAGTAGGAGCTTAAAGAAGAAAGTTATATAAAACAGTCGAAAAGTTAAAAAAAACAGTAAAAAGTAGAAAAAAATGCAAAATATAGACTTAGGCAGAGAGAGAGATAGATAAGAAATAAAGAAAAATTGAAAAACAGTGTAAAAACTAAGGATTGCAAAGATTGAGGGAGGATAGAAAAGCAGGCCCAGAACCAAAGCATAGAGTGAAAAACAAGATGGCCGCGCCCATCGCGACCGCGTGGGTAAGTTCACGCGATATTTCTCCCCGAGCACGCAAAAAGCGTCGCGAACACGTACGACGCGTTCCCGAACATGAAATGCGCATCGCGAGCACGCTATACGCGACCCGGAACAGGAAATAAGGGGTCGCGAACGGGCGGGACAAGTGAAAAACAAGATGGCCGCGCCCATAGGCGACCGCATGGGTAAGTTCGCGAGATACTATCCCCCGAGCACGCAAACAGCGTCCGGAACACGCACAACGCGTTCCCGAAGAAGAAAAACGCATCGCGAACGGGCGCGACAAGCAGCTACGCACGCTCGCGTAGCGCTTCGACGTCTTTGCGTAGCTTCGCGTAGCGCGACTACGCGAACTACGCCCAGGGTTAGTTAGTAGCTGTATGGGTGAGTGAGTAGATGTGTGGATGTGTTAGTGTCTGTATGGCTGAGTGAGTAGGTCTGTCATTAACTGTATGGGTGAGTAAGCGGGTCCATCAGTGGCTGGGTGGGTCTGTGAGTGTGTGTGTGTGTGTGCTTGTATGGGTGAGGGAGTGCATGAGTTACTACCTGTATATGTGAGTGAATGAATGTGTGTGAGTATCTGTATGGGTGAGAGAGTGCATGTGGTAGTATACGTGTTGGTAAGTGACTTGATGTGTTATTGTCTGTGTCGGTGAGTGAGTGGGCATATGTGTGGCTCTATAAATGTGTGTCTGGATGTCTCAGTGGCTCTATGAGACTGTACATTGGTGTATGCCTTGACAAGGTTAGTTAGTACAACTACACAGAAAGAAATAATTAGGAAATTACTTTCCTCCAAAAGATGGTGTCATTCATCTGTTTAAAAACATAAAGAACATAAATATAAGTTAGGATAACTTTTTGCAAAATTCTATGATAAACTTTCAGTTTCTGCAATGCATAAGTTCATGCTATTTACCAAACACTAAACATTTCTTATGCTGAATTAGTATTTCACACTATAGTAAAGCATTTCCTTTACCCTTTTTTACTATTCTCAGCGTTTTGCTGTACACCATAATCAGTGTATTGTATGAAGTTTCATCATTGAACAGTGGGGAAAAAACAATCATAAAGATTGTTAAAAAAACCTTTTCTCATTTAAGCACATGTTCTCTTTCTTTTCTAAATTAAGTTTTGCTGCCTTTTCCATCATTTAAAAAAAACAAAAAAACTTAAACACAAAGAGAGAAAGCGTATAACGAAACACTCCTGGTCCCCTTACGGTATATATTTAATCAACAAAAGAGTAATTCCGAGTTACTATATTGAACAAGGCAAAAGGAATAACACTTGTTTTTTAAAAAAGAATCCTCACTCACCAACCTGGTTGGTGACATGCTTCATCATGGGGTTCCCACCCGAGCGGCCGAATGCCTCTCGGGTGTGCTACAATGCCTGATTACAGCGGAGCGGGTTTTTTTTTAAGTGCAAGGTGAATGAACCAGTGAATGATAAAATTGCCTTTACTAGTCCTAAAAATGTAATACTGGAATAGTAAGGCAAGATTAAAATGAAAACGGATGTCTTCTCTGGTTAGATTGACCAATGGCATCCACAAGTGATAGAAGTGATAGTGGTCGGTCTACATGTTTCAGCCTCAACATGCCAATTTGTGAGGCTTTCTTCAGGACCAGTGCTGCCACGGTGGTATGCACACGCTAAGGTGCACCCTTCCCTATGGCAGTTGTTTCCATCATTAGCCAGTGAATATCAATTGGCACACCCTGTTGAACACAGTTCTTTGGAGGAGCAACCCCCAGCAAAATGGCAATCAATTGCATGGGAATTTTTCACCACCCCTACAAGCAAAAGAAAGTGGCAGCAAAAGCATGTGAAGTGCTCTTTATGTGACAAGACCCTCTCCAGGGGTACGTCTTAGAAATATTTGCGTGGCACAACGAGTATGGTCAGACATCTAAATATGTCCCACCCCAATCACTGTTGAAAAGGAACATAAATGTAAATCTGAAAGAAACACGTTAGTGATAGATTCCTTACCTTAGAATTACCCCCCGGCATCAGACTGGATCTGGAAAGTTTTCGTCAGCAGTACCCCTGCGCAATGGTAGGTGGCGTCGTGCGGCTCCTCGTCCGTTGTTGGCATCGTGGTCGCCAAGATGACATCGCGGCAGCTACTTAGACGCCGCCCTCGCGCGCTGACATCAGTTCTTTTTCCACGCCAGCAAGTGCAGATCCGGAGAGAACGGTACCCCCAGTCATTTTTTGACTGAGTTTTTCGAGGCCTTTTCGTCTCTATTTTTCGAGTCGATCGACTCCTGGTGCAGTAGGGATGCCCGGCTTCAAGTCCTGCGAGGACTGTCATCGCATGATGTCGGTGACGGACCCGCACCGCGTGTATCTTTACTGCCTGGGCGCGACCACGACCCCAAGTCGTGCCCCGACTGCCGGGCCATGGCACCGAAGACTTTGCGGGAGCGGTCCCGAAAGTTGCTTGAAGTTCGGCAGTCGGCTTCGCGCCGCTCAAGGTCCCGGTCCCGTGGGAGGTCGAGGGACCGGTCGCGGAGCCACCACCATCGTTCATCGGGATCGAAGTCTTCGCACTCGGGGTCAGGTAAGATGAAGCGTTCCAAGAAGTCGAAGAAGCGCCATCGCTCTCCGACTTCCCCTCGCCCGTCAAGTGACTCGGCTGAGGGTGCGGGTGGTGCCTCCCCCGCGGCTCTGGCGGAGCCTACGCAGTCGCTGCCCACCCTTCCCAGGTCCGCCGGCGACTCCGGCCCAGCTGCAGGAATTTCTGTCAGCCATGGCTCGCCTCTTTGGGCCGTCGGGCCCCACCGGTGCGCCTTTGGGCCCCGCGGGTCCGACTGGGGGTCCTTGCCCTTTCCTGCTGGTGGCTCCAGCTCCAGCATCGCTGGCGGCTCTGGCCCCGGCACCACACGGCCCCATGGATCCAGGCCTGGATCCCGGTCGACGCCGGTTGACCTTGTGACACCTCCATCGACGTCGACTCCTCCGGCACCACTTCCGACGTCGCCCGTCCCACATGACGACGTCACCCCCGGTTTCAGCCCCAAAGTGGACACAGGGCCGGAATGGCGTCGCTCGACGCCGATTCCGACGCCGATGGGACCTTTCTATCCCTATGTCCATCCTCCTTATTTTCGGCCTGTTCATCAGCCTTCGGAGGAAGGGGAGGACTGGGAGGGGTCTGGGGACCCTCTCACAAGCACAATGTGAGTTTGACCCGGACTGGGCAATGGAGCTGGGGGATCCCAGTGGTCTTGATACCTCTCCTGACCTTGGCATGCTCACTCCTCTTACCGTGGCTATGGAGGAGGGTGCAAGTTATGCAGTGGTGTTGCGTAGGGCGGCCGAGGCCCTCCACCTCGAGCTCCCTACAGTAGCCATCAGGACTAACCTCCTGACAGAAGTGCTTCAGCCGGTGGCTACCTCTGCGGAGCCACTGCTGCCTTTTAATGATGCACTTTCAGACGTTCTTTGGGGCACCTGGTCCAGGCCCACCACAGGGGCTCCTGTGGATAGGAACGTGGCCTGACGCCATCACCCGGCCCCGGGCGACCCCCTTTTCCTCTCCCAACTCCCCACCCCTGAGAGCTTGGTTGTCCAAGCCTCTGCATCCCCGAGCGCATTCCCTACCGCACCTCCGGACAGGGAATCCAAGAAACTGGAGCAATTTGGTAAGAAGATTTTTTCTTCCGCCAGTTCAGTGCTGCGGTCTGTGAACACTGCATGCCTCTTGGGCCGTTATTCCCACTCTGTGTGGGATACGGTGGCGCAAGTGCTGCCTCAGTGTCCGGAGGAGGCCCGGACAGTGCTCTCTCAGGCTATTGCTGAAGGGAGAGATGCAGCAAAGTTCACGATTCGATGTGGCCTTGATACCGCCGACTCGCTTCGCAGGGCGATTTCCACGACAGTGGCGCTCCGTCGCCACGCCTGGCTGAGGACTACTGGTTTCTCTGGGGATGTCCAGAACACCCTGATGGACATGCCCTTTGATGGCATTCGCCTTTTTGGCAACAAAGCAGATAGTGCGTTGGAGCGCTTTAAGGACTCGCGGGCTACGGCCAAGTCCCTGGGCCTTTCCGCCACGCGCCCTCCTCCGCCTTCTGCTTTTCGTTCCTTTCGTGGCCACGGAAGGGGCGCCCTGACACGTTCGCTTCAGATCCACAGGCCTGCGCAGCAAGAGTCTCAGCGCGGACGTGGGACCCACCGAGGCGTGTCAGGGGGCCAGCGGGCGGGTCAGTAAACCTCCACCCCGGCCACCACTGCCTCCAAACCTTCCTAGTCCAGTTTTTCAGGCCCATCAAACGCCAGTGGGCGGCAGGATTCGCCATCACCTCCCACACTAGCGCACCATCACTTCGGACAGGTGGGTTTTACAAATAGTCTAAAGGGGCTACTCCCTCCCCTTCGAGACTACCCCTCCAGCCATGCCACCCCAGTACCACTGCATGTCGGGGGATCACTTGGCACTTCTTTAACAGGAAGTCGCGGCCCTCTTGGCCAAGGGGGCCATCGAGCACATTCCTGCGCCAGAAGTAGGACGTGGTTGTTATTCCCACTACTTTCTGGTGCCCAAGAAGGACAAGGGCCTGCGTCCTATCTTGGACCTCAGGGACGTCAATCACTTCCTCCAGAAGGAGAAGTTCAAGATGTTAACTCTGGCTCAGGTCTTGTCCGCCCTCGACCCTGGAGACTGGATGGTAGCGTTGGACCTGCAGGTTGCATATTTCCACATTCCCGTCCTGCTGGCCCACCGCCGTTACCTGCGGTTTACGGTAGGCCACGAGCACTTTCAGTTTACCGTGCTCCCCTTTGGCCTTACCAGCGCCCCTCGGGTGTTCAGGAAAGTGATGGCGGTGGTCGCAGCTCATCTGCGCAGATCAGGGGTTCCAGTCTTCCCCTATCTCGACGACTGGCTGTTGACGGTGGGCTCGCCCCGGACAGTTGTCTCCCACCTCCAGACTACGGCCGACCTCCTGCATTTGCTGGGGTTCTCCATCAATGTGCCGAAGTCGCACCTGATTCCCTCTCAGAAGCTCCTCTTCATCGGAGCGGTTCTGGATACAACACACTTTCGGGTCTATCCTCCCGAACGGCGAGTCCAAGATATTCAGGCTTTGATTCCGATCTTTCAGCCTCTATCCTGGGTTTCGGTCAGGATGACCCTGAGGCTGCTGGGCCTCATGGCCTCCTGCATCCTGCTGGTCACTCATGCCAGATGGCATATGCGGGCTCTGCAGTGGGACCTGATGTTCCAGTGGGTGCAGCATCAGGGGAAACTGTCCAGATCTCAGAGGGCACTGCACAACAGCTGCAGTGGTGGCTCACGAACCGGCATTGGGTCAATGGCAGATCCCTCTCCATTCCCCAACCGGAGCACACAGTGGTGACGGATGCGTCCCTCCTGGGTTGGGGCGGCCACATGGGAGAGGCGGAGATCAGAGGCCTCTGGTCTCCAGCGGAGTCCAGGCTCCATATCAACCTTCTGGAGCTTCAGGCGATCCGACTTGCACTGAAGGCATTCCTTCCCTCTGTCAAGGGGAGAGTAGTGCAGGTGTTCACAGACAACACCACCGCCATGTGGTACTGGAACAAACAGGGCGGGGTGGGGTCGTGGACCCTATATCAGGAGGCTCTGCGCCTCTGGACATGGCTGGAACATCAGGGCATCTCCCTGGTGGTTCAACACCTGGCAGGTTCACTGAACGCCAGGGCGGACGAACTCAGCCGCAGGTGCATGGTGGATCATGAATGGCGTCTTCACTCGGACGTGGTGCAAGGTCTCTTTCAACAGTGGGGAGAGCCTTCGTTAGATCTATTCGCCACCGAAGAGAACGCGCAATGTCAGCAGTTCTGCGCATTGGAATTTCCAAGGCGGTACTCGCTCGGCGACGCTTTTCATCGCGAGTGGAGTTGCGGTCTGTTGGACACCTTTCCACCTATACCACTTCTGCCCAGAGTGCTGAAGAAGATCAGGCGTGACCGGGCCCAAGTCATTCTTGTGGCTCTGGACTGGGCTCGAAGAGTTTGGTATCCCGAGCTACTCAGTATGACCATCGGCCCCCCGATCTGACTGCCTCTTCGGGAGGATCTTCCGTCGCAGCAGCAGGGGATGGTCCTCCACCCGAACCTGTCCAGTCTCCACCTCTTTGCGTGGAGATTGAGCGGCGGCAGTTGATCCCTTTCGACTTGCCTCCTGAAGTCTGTGATGTCATTCTGGCAGCCAGGCGTCCCACCACTAAGTTGGTATACGCCTGCAGGTGGAACAAGTTTGTGGCATGGTGCACAGCAAAGGCTGTGGATCCCCTTTCTGCCCCTCTTTCTGAGGTCCTACTGTTCCTTCTTTCTTTAGCCCAGCAGGGCTCTGCTCTGGGCACTATCAAGGGCTACCTTTCTGCTATTTCGGCCTTTCTCAGGCTCCCTGATCAGCCCTCTCTTTTCAAGTCCCCTGTTGTTAACAGATTCCTCAAAGGCATTGCTCACCTTTTTCCTCCTATTCCCTTCGTAATGCCACAGTGGGACTTGAACCTGGTTCTCACATACTTAATGTGCACTCCCTTTGAGCCTCTTCACAACTGTCCTCTTCGTCTGTTAACCCTGAAGACTGCTTTCCTGGTTGCCATCACCTCTGCTAGGAGAGTGAGTGAGCTCCAGGCTCTTTCTTGCAAACCTCCTTTTCTGTCTGTCCATCCAGACAAGGTTGTCCTCAGGACACGTCCATCCTTTCTGCCGAAGGTTGTTACTGCCTTTCACATCGGGCAGACCATCACTTTGCCCACCTTCTTTCTGCCTCCGCATCCTTCCAGAGAGGAAGAGAGGCTCCACCGTCTGGACCCAAAACATGCACTCTCATTTTACCTGAGTCGCACACAACAGTTCCGGGTGGATGACCAGCTCTTTGTTGGCTATGATGGCGCCAAGAAAGGTCGGGCCGTACATAAGCGGACTATCTCCAGATGGGTCGTCTTGTGTATTAAAGCCTGTTATTTTCTGGCAAAGAAGGAGCCTCCGTTGGGGCTGCGCGCCCATTCTACCAGGGCGATGGCTGCCACTACGGCGTTGGGACGTGGTGTCCCCTTACAAGACATCTGTCAGGCAGCTACGTGGGCCTCGCTGCACACTTTTACCAAGCACTATTGCCTGGACAGCCAAGTCCGGAGAGACGGCATCTTTGGCCGTTCTGTTCTCCAGGACTTCCTGGTGTGATCTTGGTTCACAGACCCACCACAGGGGTTGATATTGCTGGGGTATCTATTCTAAGGTGAGGAATCTATCACTAACGTGTTTCTTTCAGATGCACAAGTTACTTACCTTTGGTAACGATATATCTGTAAGAAACATTAGTTAGTGATAGATTCCCTACTGCCCCACCCATCCTCCCCGTTCTGCAAACTGATTTCTAGGGTTAAGGTCATACCTTTCAGGGCCCTAGTTTCAATGCACCAGTGGTCAGTATCTTGCATGGCTCTGTGTTCCTGGCGCGGAAAGTCGTGTACAGAACTGATGTCAGCGCGCGAGGGCAACGTCTAAGTAGCTGCCGCGACGTCATCTCGGCGACCACGACGCCAGCGACGGACGCGGAGCCGCACAACACCACCTTCCGACGCGCAGGGGTACTGCTGATGAAAACTTTCCGGATCCAGTCTGACTCCTGGGGGTCATTCTAAGGTAAGGAATCTATCACTAACTATTGTTTCTTACAGATATATTGTTACCGAAGGTAAGTAACTTGTGCGTTAGTATTA